>RWGZ01001102.1:164385-208518 GCA_009725065.1 Utricularia reniformis
CTTAAATATTGATAATTTCTATTGGCAATTGGCACAACTGACATTGTCATTCATTCGTTTAATTTATTTCTATTAGGTATTGTTATGATTATTTTTCATGGGTATCAATAATTACCGGGTTCTGATTGATGTCTATAAAAGAACTTATTTTAAATTGTAGTTGTTTGTGATACAATTTGAGAACATACAATAAAAGGGACACATACGATTTTATGTGGAAAACTCCAAAATAATTAGAAAAAAATCACAACGCTGAAAGGGAAACCTCCACATCCAATTCAAAATGATGGGAATAGAATAGTACAATCAGAATGTATAAAAGATGACAAACATTATGCTAGAAGGTAGAGATACATAGAATAGGGCAGCTAGGGTTTAATCTCTTGAGTAATACAAGAAGAATTTATAAAATGTTTCTAGTTTCTTGTTGTTAAGTAATTATTCTCGTATATCTGTCATGAACTTACGTCGTAACGGGGAAAAGACGAAGAAGTGGGATAGAAAGGAGGGAGAATTAGACTGAAGAATGTGGAAGAAGAAGCGCATCCGAAGGGTTAATGGGAAGAGAAGGAAAGCTGATGAAGGATGATAAAAATTTCAACGATGTCCAAACCTACAACATGTTCGGGTTTTATACCCACATTTGATTGGGCCTACTACAAGTCCTATGTTATACGTGTGCTTTAAATTTGAGATTTTAACGCACATAGTGCGCGTTGGGTGTTTGGGTGCGGGGATTCATGCACCCACCCACATATTTAATAATTTTTTTTAAAAAAATTGGATTATAAACTTATAAGTGTAAGAGGCTGCGCATAAAAAACTTTATGGATGGGGAAAAAGAACTCCAAAGGTGAATGAAAGGCGGTGAAACAAGAATCTAACAAAGGTGAATTAAGAATTACGTATTTGATTCTTAAATTGTTTTAAAGTTCATAACTTTTTACAGGTTTGTGTATTTTGTGTTTTATCATGAGTAAAAGTAAATTTATTTATACTTTAGAGCTAAATACGGTAGATATAAAATTTTCATTGAGAGCATTTATTACCATAGAAAGTATATTTTGTGTTTGTATCATGAGTGAAAGTGAATCTATTCAACTTATCAGGATCAGTATTCATCAGCCTTACACTTATGTCTAGCTCATATAGCTTGTTGCATTCGTCGAAGCGTTTGTTGCTCTCATCAATCTTCCGGTCTTTCTCCACCCTTCGTTCCACTCTAGATGAAGAATCCTCGCCCGTCCTAGGTTCTTTCTGTTTTTGTGTTTTTTTAGCAGCATCTCTTCCAATAGGTCGGATTTCAGGTGTCGGATCCGATGGGGGTATATCGAAGTTTTCATTGCCTTTTTGGCTCATTTCTCATGACTCGCCAAACATGTTCGTAAGCGAAATCTTTTCCTTCATTTGTTCAAAAAGCACCAAGTGCCTCCTTGAAATAGTCATGTTCGGTATATCCACTTGGATGTTGGGTACTGATATTACCCGAAGTTATTTATGTAATTATGTTAACCTCGGGGCTCGTCCGACGTGGCTATGTGGTATTTTCTGTATTTTTATATGTCTATCGCGAGGCGTTCTCGAGGGTATTCTCGTAATTCAGGCATGTCGGACCCCATATAAGGTTTCTGTAAGTGTTTTGGGTTATTTCGGCACCGGACGGGGCTAGGGGTATTTTCTTAATTTGCCACCCAGGAGCACATCGGCCGGGTGCAATGATGTTATGTGGCTGCGTATTCACTGTTTGGAGGCAAAGAACTGATATACGAGGTTTTCCAGTATTTTCTCATCGCATTTCCGACTAAACTCTCGAACGGGATGGAGTCCCGAAGTTCTGTGGAGTTGTGACACTTATTCCGTATTAATTGAATATTTTCTAAGTAAATTGGGCTAATTTGACTAAGATTGGGCTTTTGGACCTTAAGTTCACTTATTGGGCCGAATTTTTCTATAAATACAAGACCTTAGGCCCCAGAAAAGAGTTCAGACTCTAGGCACGCTTCCCAATGCATGTCTCTCGCTTAAATTAATCTCGGTATTCGCGATATTTCGGTATCCGTGACTTTTCGTTTGAAAAGTCGCGAGTTTTTGTGCGAAAAGTCGCGAGTTGCGAGTTTTTGTCGCGGCCAGACTTCTACTCGCGAGTTTTCGCTTGATTACCACTATTCGCGAGATTTGGTTCGAAATCTCGCGGCCAGGCCTTCATTCGCGAGTCTTCGCTTGATTACATCACTATTCGCAAGATTTGGATCGAAAACTCGCGGTCAGCCCTCTACTCGGGAGGTTTCGCTTGATTACATCACTATTCGCGAGATTTGGTTCGAAGTCTCGCGGCCAGGCCTTCATTCGCGAGTTTTCGCTTGATAACATCACTATTCGCGAGATTTGGTTCGAAAACTCGCGGTCAGCTCTCTACTCGCGAGTTTTCGACAGTTTCGGAGTGGCGGAACAAATTCAATGATTTTTGGTACCGTTTTCATTCGGATTATCATTATCTCATGATTATACTTGTATCCTTTGATTATTATAGTGAAAACCAAGGTAAAGCTATGCTCTCCCGAGGACGTAAGCTCACGCATTGTGGGCCCAACCTCGTATATCGCTCGTGTCCCTACAACAATTAAATTCAGAATAAAAAAAATTTGACTGATCTAAAAATAAACACTCCAAAATGTTTTTAGATTAGATCATAATCTATATTTAATTAAAGCATTCAACTAATTTAATTTAATCTTTGCTTGCTAACACAATAATTTTCATCATAGGACATTTCAACAATAATTTAATGGCTTAATCTAATTAAATTTTAGTGATCTTAATAAAACAACAATAAATAAATATCAAAAGTCTAATAATAAATAAAAAAACAATATATAAACAATCAATCATCATTTTGTGTGTCTATCTCATTCGGTATCCTAGTTGTACGGGGGCACCCCTCAACACGTGATTTTTTCAGACGATTTTTATCGTGTCAAAGTCTCCAACCAGACACATGCCACTCGCTCTCGGGTCCCAATGGCATAAGATGTAGATCTGCATACTGATTCTGCAAGAGTTGCAAAGTCGGGATCCCGATAATGAGTTATGTCGCCGGTACATGGTTTATACTAGCACATCGTAGAGCATGCGCACATGGAAGCAAATACACAATCCATCTACCACAAGAGCAATTCTTTCTAACCAAGTCGATTGTTTTACGTGTACTTGGACCACGCCCATGTTTTATGCGTTGTACTTCTCTGACTTGTCTATCTGGGTCCCAATAGTGCATCTCATATAAGTTGACTTTCATTTGTTGTTTTTCATACCAAGACGTTGCTGGGGTGAATGCCTGAAAAGGTAAAATACAATGAAACAATGTTTTAATTCATAAAAGCATCATTTATGTTAACGTGCATATTCTATGTCATGATGGCAAGTTCATCGCGTCGTTTTATGAACAACTTCTGTGTGTTGTAGAATGTTGAGTCCACCAAACTAGAAATCAGATAACGGCGGACATCTTTCATCATTCCGTTTACGCATTCGACTTGGTTAGTTGTCAATGTACCATATCGTTGTCCACCATCGAAAGCAAGTGCTCACTTGTACAAATTGTTCTCCATCTCCGGTCGAGTAAGTCATATGTATGCACAGCTACACTTTTCATTGATTTCTTCCATTAGAGATCTCCATTTTTATTGTAATGGGGTTGCCCCAGCACAGTAAGCAAACTTCTTCATCTTACAATTTTTTATATGCGTATTCAAATTCGATGTAACGTGTCTCAAACACAATCGGTGATGTAATCGACCAGTCTGAAATGCTTCTAACGACTCAACCGCCCCTATAATACCAGCATGTCTATCTAACACTATGCAAACCGACTTACCCCGAATAATATGATTGTCTAGCAACTCAATGAACCAACAATAAGAATCTTTGCTTTCCTAATCAACAAAAGAATACGTCAATGGAATAATATGACCTCCAAAATCCTTGCAAACAACAATCAAGAGTTTGTGGTTGTACCGTGCATAAAGGTGTGTCACGTCAATCGAGATAACGGGAATACATTGTTCATAAGCACCTGCAGAAGGTCGGAAAAACCAATATACATAACGAATCACCTTATCGTGGGACCCTTGTCAGTGTCGTAAAGACTCCAATCAACTGCGGTACCGAGATTAGTCATCTGTGTAACTGCCAAATGAGTCGGAAGTCTCTCCATAGACGATTCCCATGAACCATGCACTAACTCAAATGCACGTTGGACCCCATGCCAACGTGCATTCATCATAGCCAACATTGAATCCATATCTATCATGTATTTGTTTTATAGCATCTTGAACTTTCAATCATGAAAATAAATTAAATTAGAAATCCTATAGCATGATTGTAACAATAAATAGTATAATACATATCACGAGCGATAAAATTCATACCTACTTTTTTGTTCCATATGTATTCCACCATATCACGAGCGATAAAATTCATTGTCATGTTACGGTGTTTACCACTCACATTACACGCACCACAAGAATGAGGAATATAACCTCTCAAAAATTGTCAGATCTTATCTCTAGTATCACACCTTGCTCGAAGATGAAATACACAGTTTGTTTGATCCTTTAAAAAACACTCAAGCATCCAGTGGTGTACTATCTACAACCCTAAACTGATAACGGCGGACAATATGAAAGTAGAAAACATCGTACTGAACATCTAATTTATCTTTGAAATCCATTCCAACAACCAAATTAGGATTGCATAGGTTGTATGAAGAATAAACTTAACGAGGTTTTGCATATGCAAAGTCATCAGCTACCACATCATCTCCTAAGCAATAAGTATTTGAACGAATACTGTGAGAAACTCCAGACAATAGGCGTGCTAGCCTAGAAACATCGACAACAGTGTGAAGCAATGGATCATCCTCCATTCTACTGTCAGCTCGAGGCAGCGGAGGTTCAATTTCAGATTCATCCATATTTGAATCAATTAGTGGGGCATCGTCATGATTTTCAACATTTGTGTTGAATTCTGGTTGCATACCTACAATAAATAAATATTGTATACTAAAAGTGTAATGAATAATAATGTAACATTTTAGTATAAAAAACATATGGAAGATGACTCCGCCATTTGGAATGGATCATAATTCTGATACATGTTAAAATGCCCAAATGGATAAAGTAAAAAAAACAAATATATCAATATGAAACACTTAGTCACAAATAATATAATAACTAATCAATTCGTAACAAATAATATCGTAAATAATCAATTCTTCACAATTAATATCACAACTAATAAAAGTGTAACAACTAATTTAGTAAACAATTAATTAGTAACAAACAATATAGTAACTAATCAATTAGTCACAATAATATTGTAACTAATCAATTCTTCACAACTAATATCGTAACAAATCAAATCGCCACAACTAATATCGTATCTAATCAATTCTTCACAACTAATATCATAATAAATTATTCACAACTATTATCGTAACTAATCAAATTATAACAACTATGATATTACACGAGGGTATTTTTAATATTACTACACCCGGGAGCTCGTCTGACGTGGCTATGTATTATTTTCGGTATCCTCGCATATTTGTGTCACGATATATTTTTGTGGGTATTCTCGTAATTCGGACCTCCCGAGCTTATATATGAGCGTTATAATGACATTTCTATCAGTTTCGGGCAAATTCGTTCCCGAACTGAGCCAAAGGTATTTTCGTAATTTGGCGCTCGGGGAGTACGCCGGTAAGTTGTGGCGATACTTTTGGCTGTATATTCAATATCTAGAGGCAATGAGTAAATATGTGAGGTTTTCTAGTATTCTCTCATTGACATTTCCAACTAATTCTCGACTGTGATGCATTTCCGAAGCTCCGGGACTATATGGCTTTAATTCAAATTTAATTGGATATTATTTAAGTACTTTGGGCTGAATCAAATGAAATTGGACTTCTTGTCCTAAAACTTACCAGTTGAGCTGTATTTCTCTGAAAATATAAGTACTTTGGGCTGAATGAAAATATAAGTGACATGGCACTGAAAAAGGGGTTCAGACTGTTATCACGTTTCCCAAGGCAAAACATTCCTTTTTCTGCATTGTCCGATCTGCGAGATCTTGCAAGTATTCGCGAGATTCTGCCAGTGTCCGTGAGATTTTGCACTGTAACCCCGTATTCGCGAGATTTTGTACTGAGCCGAGATGTTTTGAACTGATCCGTGTGATTTTGAACTACAATCTGCATTCGCGAGATTTTGAACTGCAATCTGCATTCGCGAGATTTTGCACTGAGCCGAGACATTTTGAACTGATCCGCGAGATTTTAAACTGCAATCTGCATTCGTGAGATTTTGACAGTAACTGCACAACCAAGTGTATTTGATCGTTTTACGAGCCGTTTTCGCCCAGATATCCCATATCTCTTCATTGTAATTGTATTTCTCCATTATTATAGTGAAAACTAAGGTAGAGCTTCGCTCTCCCGAGGACGTAAGCTCACACATTGTGGGCCCAACCTCGTACATCGCTCGTGTCCCCACAACAATTAAATTTCGAGTAATTAAAAAAATTGACTAATCTAAAAATAGACCCCCAAGTTTGCTCACATAGACTCAATGTTAAGCCATATGTGCGACAACTTCATCAGAAAAAGAGGAAATTTTCCCCTGAGAAAGAAAGAGCCATTGATGAAGAAGTGGAAAGTTTGTTGCAGGCGGGGTTCATAGAACCTGTCAGATACGCAGATTGGGTCGCGAATCCAGTGGTGGTCCCAAAGTCGAATAATGGCTGGAGAGTTTGCATTGATTTTACCGATTTGAATAAAGCATGCCCGAAGGATCCGTATTCGCTACCGGCTATTGACATGATGGTGGATGCGGCATGTAGCTTTGAATTTCTTAGTATGTTAGACGCATTTAAGTGTTATAACCAAATTTTTATGCATTATGAAGACAAGTTGTTTACCTCTTTTATGACCAATAAATGTATTTTTTGCTATAAAGTTATGCCGTTCGGTTCGAAAAATACTGAGGCCACCTATCAGCTTCTAATGAATTCGATATTCAAGGATATGATTGGAAAATGTTTGGAAGTTTATATTGATGACATATTGATAAAAAGCCGGCACGGGAATAATCACATTCAATTTCTGAATGAGTGTTTTGATATATTGAGGAAATATTGAATGAAGTTGAATCCGCTTAAGTGTGTCTTTTGTGGGGGGAAAATTCCTTGGATATATGGTATCAGAAAGGGGAATCGAGATGAATCCTGATAAGATAACGGCCATACAGAAAATGACTCATCCGACAACTATTAGAGAAGTCCAAAGATTAACAGGTCGATTAGCATCATTGAATCGTTTCATTTCGTGATCTGCAGAGAGAAGTTTACCATATTCCGAGTATTGCGCAAGACAAATCTATTGTATTGGGATGATGAATGCAGTATGGCCTTCGAAAGTCTGAAAGATTACTTGAGTAAACCACCATTTATGTCTCCCCCATCCACTGGGGAACCATTGGGTTTGTATTTAGTTGTATCTAAAGAGGGAGTGAGTAGTGCCTTAGTCAGGTTTAGCGACAAAGAACATAGACTAGTGTATTATGTCAGCAGGAAATTGCAAGCAGTGGAATCCCGCTGTACAGATTTGGAGAAATTCGTGTTAGCCTTAATAGTTGCCTCCCGAAAATTAATGCATTACATCCAAGGTCACCATATTGCGGTCCTAACAGATCAACCTATCAAAAGCGTACTATCAAAAATCGATGCCTCTGGTAGGCTAGCAAAGTGGAATATTGAGTTAGGGTAGTATCAGATTGAATATATCTCGAGACGAGCTTTAAAGGCCCAACTATTAGTGAACTTCATAGTGGAAATGACTCGATTAGAAGAATTGGGTAATGAGGAATATTGTGATGCATTTGTCGACGGATCAGTTTCTGTTGGGCGAGCCGGTATCGGCATTTATTTTAAGGAAAGAAAGTCTGGTGAGGAACATGAATATGCAGTAAAACTGTGTTTCTCTGCAGCCAACAACGTTGCCGAATACGAAGCCATGATATTTGGTATTAGCTTAGCAGTCGAGATTTGAATTGTTCGCTTGCATGCTCACTCCGATTCACAGTTAGTAATGAACCAGTTCGCAGATACTTTTGTCACCAAAGGTGAGCATATGTGGATGTACTTAGACAAGTTGAAGGAAGTGGCGAAAGGCCTTAAGACATTCGTTCTTACATATATCCCGAGATAGGAAAACACCCTTGCTGACGGTATTGCAAAGGCAGCCACGATCTTAGAACTCTCAGATGAGTCAAAAATAACGACTATGATCCATTATCAGCCATCTATCAGTCTAGCAGAGAGACAGGCCGCCGAAGTTGCAAGCTTGGAACTTTCGAACGATACGTGGTTTTTATTAGATGCAGTAACAGATGAACCTTCTTGGAAAGATGTGATTGTCAATTATTTGGTTAAGAGAGAATTACCCGCCGATGAAGGCGAGGCCCGCAGGACAATGCAAAAAGCCACAAACTTTGTGTATGTAGATGAGAAGTTATACAAGAAAAATTTTGAAGGACCCTATCTTCGATGCTTGTCCCCAGTACAATCAAAAGCCGTTATGGAAGAAGTTCACGCCGGGGACTGTGGTGACCACTCGGCAGGTCGATCTTTAGCAATGAAAGTTAAGAGGGCCGGGTATTTTGACCAACAGTAATAAAAAATTGTGTGAATTTTATCCGAGCTTGTTCCGCTTGCCAATTCCACTCGAATGTGCATCATGTGCCGAGGGTCAACATGAAACCTCTGCCAACACCATGTCTTTTTGACACTTCGGGCATCGATATTTTAGGTCCTTTCCCGACCGTACCCAGCCAAAAGAAATTCTGTATTGTGGATGTGGAACATTTCTCTAAGTGGGTAGAAGTAGAAGTTGTGGCCCGAGTCCGGAAACAGGAAGTAATAAGTTTCATTTGGAGATATATCATATATCGATTTGGAATTCCCATAATTTTAGTATCAGATAATGGAACTCAATTCTCTGGGAAACGAGTTAACGATTGGTGCAAGTGTTATGGCATTCAACAACGATTTACATCCGTGGCATATCCAGAAACGAACGGGCTTACGGGCAACTCAAAACAAGGATAGATGAATCTAAAACTTCATGGGTAGATGAGTTGCATAATGTGATGTGGGCATATCGGACATCACCAAGGTCTACCACTGGATTTAGCCATTTCTCTCTGGTATATGGCTCTGAAGCCGTTTCTCCCGTAGAGGTGACTATTCTATCCGAGAGAGTCATTGATTACGATGAAGTATTGAATGAGGATATGCGAAAGTTGGATCTTCATTGTGTTGACGATCTCATAGACAGAGCTGCCATACGAATGGAGGTTTGTAAAAAAGCGAATGGCTAAAAAGCACGATAAAGACGTCCGCCTATGTTGTTTAAAGTTGGGGACTTAATTCTAAAAAAAGTGGAAGCCTCAAAGCATGTTGGTAAGCTAGATCGAAAATGGGAAGGCCCATATAGAGTGACGGCGGTGGTGAGAGAATGAACGTATAAGATTGCGAATATGAGCGGAGAGGAGCTGCGACAGACTTGACATATTTCCAATTTGCGCAAATATTATGTATAGACGTGACTCATCGATCTTTTTAAAATAAAATTTCCCCTTTTATTATGGTCATATTCTAAATTTTTGAGTATATTTTATGACGACATGAATTCAATCGACTAGGGGACTGGTAGGATAGGAGTTGGTCCATTGCGTTTTAGTATGATGGATGATGGAATAAAATAATAGGTTAGATTATAAATGCAATGTACCACATGTTTTATAGTCGATCATTTTCAAATTCATCAAATTAGATACTGTGTCAAAATACTTTGAACATGATGAGTCTTCCTGTCCGCGACAGAACTGTTTGTACATACATACTGTTGGAATATGTCAAGAGGCCCGATTTATTATGAGATAGTCGGCTCAGTACCGAGCATGTTTCCGTGGCAAAACGAGGTGCAAGTTTATACCCGACTCCTCCATGACACGCCGGTGAGAGTCGCGCCCTCGTCGGAGACTGGTCCATTTTCGCAGTGGCCCCGGGTGCAAGTATATACCGGCGGCGAGAATGTGATGCCGCGGTGCAAGTGTCACTGTGATGACCTCGGGTGCAAGTTTATACCGACGGGACAATGTGATGCCGCGGTGCAAGTGGCACCGTGATGACTTAGGGTGCAAGTTTGTACCGACGGGACAATGTGATGCCACAGTGCAAGTGACACCGTGATGACCTTGGGTGAAAGTTTATACCAATGGGACAATGTGATGCCGCAGTGCAAGTGGCACCGTGATGACCTTGGGTGCAAGTTTATACCGCCGAGACAACGTGATGGCCCCGGGTGCAAGTATATACCGGCGGCGAGAGTGTGATGCCCCCTGGTGCAAGTATATATCGGTGGCAAAGATGTATTGATGAAGGTAGAACTATCTCGAGTTCAAATAACTACTCATTTAGAACGCATGTCCTCCAAAATCCGTTATTTTGAAGGGTCGTATATTTTCGACTATTATTGAAATGGCCGAGGGCCAAACTCCGCTAGACGTGAGTGCATTTATGATTCCTATTTGAAGAAACAATCCGGATAGCCGAACGATCGCCTTATGGTTTATTTCCACAAACAAATATTATGATTAGTGGGGACTCATACGCATACTTAGGGTTATCGGAAAAAGTTATGTGCATGATTATTGAGCACCCTTACTCGCGTAAGGGAATACCTAGGACTTAGGCAAATTCTTATTATCTCGGAGGCCCATTTCTCGATTTGGATTATTCGGAGTTATATTTTTCTTAAAGAGTGTGACGAGAAGTTAAAAGAAAAGAAAGTAATTTCTTATATACATTGGGAAATACAAAATTCGGGGAGACTACAAAAGTGAAGAAACTATAATATTTGGAAGTTTATTTCTTCTGCTTAATGGAACCCGAACCTTCACCAGGTCCGCTGGGACGTTTCTTCACCAGCTTGATTGTCGTAGAGGGGGGATTAGTTCTTTTTTCTTTAATCTCCGTAGTGGTCAATCTCCTAGGGACAAAGCCCACCATTTCAATCTCGTGGCGTTCCTGAGCTTCTACCACAATAGCGGGAGTATATATCGGAGAGTCGCGTTGACCCATTACCTCCTCATCTTTAAGGAGATCTCCCACGAGGGGACCTACCTGTTCCGGGAATAGTGAGGCCAATCTTCGAAATGCATATGGTGGTGGCCCTCTTCGGTTTCGATCTCCTCCGAATACAGCTGCTGATGCAAGTCCTCCTCCAGATTGAACTAGAGCGCCCCGAACGGATCCCGTGAACAATCTAATTTGTCCTCTGCAAGCACAGACTCGAATTTCCCGGACAGACTAGGATCTAGTCTTCCTTTCTCCTCAGGCGTTAGGGATGTGCCCAGGATTCTTTGTGTCTGGACACTTCCTCTAAAGAAATACAGGACACAAGCTTTCGCATTCGCCAGTGCCTCCAAATTCCGGAAGGTCGGGGAGTGTACAGTAAACTCCCACACTAATTTCCGGAAGCAGTCATTTAACTGGGACGTCAACCTAGTAGCTCGAGCCCGGAGATGATCTACAGTAGACTGGAGGGATTCATTCTTCGATTTCAGCTCTTTATTCTCCTCAATGGCCTTCCCGAGAGCTTTCTTATCAGCTGCATTGGCATCCTTGGCCTTCTTCAGCTTTTCCTCGGTCTTAGTTTTGGTCTCCTTCAGCTTGTCCTGTGTGTATTTCTTATTCACCTTGAGGGTGCCTATGGACTGCTCGAGAGCATGTCTCTTAGCGATATGATAGGCTTCGCACTCCGTCAATTCGCTGCGATTATCTCGGGTTAAAGATGCGATCGCCTTGTTATGTTCCTCCCGGAGCGCTGTCATCTCTTGGGCATGTTTTTCCAGCTGATTTTGCATTAGCTTCTCCATGGCCTTCTTTGTCTGCTCCCCGATTATATCCGGACAGTCGAGCTCCGAGTGCCTGAGCATACAATATTCCCCTACGACAGCCGCGGTATCCAGCTCTATTATTGTCCGTTGCATTTAAAAGGTAGCAAGAGTTATAAGTACATATATATAAAGTAGTGGGTAAACAATTGAAAAGAGACAACAGTTAATGCCATGACGAACCTCCGCCCCCGTACGGCATATCGTCGCAGCTTGGCCCATCAACCGACTAAAGTCGGTAAAGACCGTGTGGTCATCCCTACCACGTGGCAAAATCTGGGGGTTTCGGTCAAAGTATGTTAAGGCCGGCTGGTTCGACACCCTGTCACCTTTTGGGATCCGAGTGGCGACTCCGTCTTTTATCAGTATGAAACCGGCATGACGCCCCATCTCGAGCCATTCCTTCACCGTAAGCATCGGGATATCCCTTATGCGGAAGACATCGAGGAACTCATCGGTTAACCCACTTTTCTTAACGGGTTCCGCAATATCCAAAACGGTGGGGCCCTCCACCGGTCTTTTCCCCTTATCCCGATGAGCTTCTGGGTTTATCTCTCCCTCCGGATGGGACTCATGTACCACCTCCTCCACCACAGGGCCTATCGGTTGACCCCCGCTGATTTCTCTCTCTTCGTCATCTCCGATCACATCGACTAGTATCTCGGCGAAATCATACATCCCCTCGTCAGGGGTAAATTCTTCGGCAGTAAGCTCCAATCGTCGGGACACGGGAATCAAGTCTTCGAGACTCTCGGGGGCCTCTGCAGCCGGCTCAGTTTCTACCTGCTCGAGATTTTTCATTATTGTA
This sequence comes from Utricularia reniformis, assembly GCA_009725065.1. Lineage (NCBI taxonomy): Eukaryota > Viridiplantae > Streptophyta > Magnoliopsida > Lamiales > Lentibulariaceae > Utricularia > Utricularia reniformis. The sequence goes on from RWGZ01001102.1 coordinate 177,208, forward strand.
GCAGGTTGTGGGAGAGTAACGGGCTTGACTTCATCAGTTGGTGGCTCCACCTCTTGTGTACTTAGGGCAGCTCGGCCGTGGCAGTGCGGTTCTGAACACTCGGCGCCATCTCAAATATTAACTCATCATTCTCCGCAACTAGACCACGGAGCGATCTCAACCTGTCGCCCAACTTCGAGTGGTCTTCAGCTGGAGCCATTATTTTGTCTGCAAAACAAACAAGTCGCGTAAGATATACTGTGTAAAGGTTAAAAAACGAGTATGCGTTGAATTTAAAAGCAATTTTTCTATTGAAGAAAAGTTATTGAGATGGTTCAGGTATGAATACGTGCACGAGATACCTAATAGTTCCCTAGTAAAATGGGTAGGGCTGGAAGAAGACCAAAAGCAACTAGGATCGGGGCATAAAATAAGGTCTTCGCAGTCCAGTCTGCATCATCCGATCTGGCACAATCGAGAAGTGTCTTCTTTAAATTTCTCGGAATGGCTGCCCGAGGAATGGAATAGTAGGTTTTAGGAAAAAATGATTCCCCTTCGATAGGGAACCGCCAAGGAAGGCTGAGTGGAGACAGTGTCATGGTCCCCACACCGGTTACAAAAAAGAAATGTTTTTTCCAGTCATGATTCGACTGGGGAATGCAAAACGAAAAGGGACTATTATGATGCCTCAGGAGAAAGAAAATACAACCATGGGAACCGTAAGGGCTGGTGGTACTAATTTGGGAAATTTGGAAGAAACGATCGATGGTCAAAGGAATACGACTCGTTTCCATGAAAATTATAAAGGCGGTCACGAAAGAGATTGAATTTGGGTTACGCTGAAAAAGGTGAATTCGTAAATGAGTAAGCATTTTCACAAGGAAAGGATGAAGAGGAAAACGGAGCACACACTCTAGGTGTTCCAAGCAAATAGTGTGGGTGGCTATCGGTGGAGTTAAAATCCAATCAGTAGGTTCGGGCTGGTATAGAACGCAATCGGAAGGGAGGTGGTATTCCTCCACGACAGATTTCCACTTCCGAGCGTGCAAGCAATAAGGTTGGTCAAAAGTTCGGAGGGCTTTAACAGCGGGATTCTGAGGGCTGAGAGAGTTTTTAAGCTGGGCAATTCGCTCAAAAAAGTGTGGATTGAAGTTGGAGGTGCAATGCTGAAAGAGAGACATGTTGGAATTCGAACTCCCCGAGTTGGAAGAGGAGTCCGAGGAATGAGACGTTGAGGTATCGGGATTCGAAGTTCGGGCGGAATCGGAAGCCATTGGTAAATTAAGTTCAAAATTATGTTCAAAATTATTTTTTCACAATTTAATTAAGTGTCTCGCCAGTTTTCGTACCAAAAGTAGCGAGAGTTAGTGTTCAGTCAAGGTAGTCGCGACGTTTTGCAAGTATCCGCGATGTTTTGCAGCAAAGTTCATTCAGCTGATGTTCAAGTGATGTAGTCGCGATATTATGGCACAATGTCGCGAGTAACTATTCAAGGGTCGTATCCGCGAGATTTTGGCAAAATGTCGCGATGCGTGTGGAGTTCGCGCAAGTGAGATGGTTATGAGGACAGAACATGGTATTTATAGGGGAGGATTCTCGGATAAAAAAATCCAGAGATTTTTGCCCGATCTCATAATCTGACGTTTTTAGTCTCAAAACGATCACGTCAACGATACGACTCCAACCCTACTCATGGTTTTCTCGAAAAATTTTTCGAACAATATTCGACTTTCGGAACGAGCTAATATGTGTGGTTTACGACTCATAGTATGAATCTGAAAACCATGGGACTATTGATATTACCAGAGGGTATTTTTAATATTACTATACCCCGGGAGCTCATCCGACGTGGTTATGTATTATTTTCGGTATCCTCGTATATTTGTGTCACGATATATTTTTATGGGTATTCTCGTAATTCGGACCTCTCGAGCTTATATATGAGCGTTATAACGACATTTCTATCAGTTTCGGGCAAATTCGTTCCCGAACGGGGCCAATGGTATTTTCGTAATTTGGCGTCCGGGCAGTACGCCGGTAAGTTGTGGCGATACTTTTGGCTGTATGTTCAATATCTAGAGGCAATGAGTAAATATGCGAGGTTTTCTAGTATTCTCTCATTAACATTTCCGACTAATTCTTGACCGGGATGCATTTCCGAAGCTCCGTGATTATATGGCTTTTATTCCAATTTAATTGGATATTATTTAAATACTTTGGACTGAATCAAATGAAATTGGACTTCTGGGCCTAAAACTTACCAGCTGGGCTGGATTTCTCTATAAATATAAGTCTCATGGCACTGATAAAGGGGTTCAAACTGTTATCATGCTTCCCAAGGCAAAGCATTCATTTTTCTGCATTGTCGATCTGCGAGATCTTGCAAGTATTCGCGAGATTTTGCACTGAGCCAAGATGTTTTGAACTGATCCGCGAGATTTTGAACTGCAATCTGCATTTGCGAGATTTTGAACTGCAATATGCATTCGCTAGATTTTGCACAGAAATCTGCATTCGCGAGATTTTGCAAGTAGTCGCGAGGTTTTGACAGTAACTGCACAGTTAAGTGTATTTGATCGTTTTAAGAGCCGTTTTCGCCCAGATATCCATATCTCTTCATTGTAATTGTATTTCTCCATTATTATAGTAAAAACCAAGGTCATACATTGTGGGCCCAATCTCGTACATCGATCGTGTCCCCACAACAATTAAATTTCGAGTAATTAAAAAATTGACTGATCTAAAAATAATTATCCAAAATATTTTTAGACGAGATCAAACTAATTTCGTAAATAATCAATTTATCACAAATAAAGTAATAAAACTTTACAATAAGTACCAACACAAACCGGGGGAGCGATAACATCGGGATGAAGACCTTTCGATTTGATTACCAACAAAAATACGACAACACCGGAGGGAGGAATGCCGGGAGAGGAAAAAATTAGGGCAAAACACGAGAGGGAGAAGAAAATATGACGCTGTTAAATAAGACGCAAATCGCGTTAGGCTAAATCGAGCGCCTAAACGCGGTCAATTTACGCTAAATCGAGCACCGCAAAATGTGTTTTTTTCTTAAATTCTATTTCCACAATCGCGAATCGCGATTGCCTAACGCGAATTGGGCAAAAATTGCAATTCGCGTTTGTCTATCGCGAATTGTGGTAAAATTACAAACCCCCCGGAATAAGTGGTATTATGAGTAATTCTCCTTACAAGTTGCAAGTCTTGTTAAAAATCATTAAAATGATAATATTTTAAATATTATACTCGAAGAAAATAATTAATTTTTAATTGTATAATAATTTTTAAAAATAATAAATATAAATTAAAATTTGTACTTTAGATGTTTTATATTTTAATTAATAAAAAATGGTGAAAATTATTTGTATATTCAAATATCAATATAAATAATAAATTTGTATTTTAAATAGTATTTTTTCGAAAATTTAAATTGTTTTTCCAAAACTATGAACCTGTTCATACCCGGTTTCTTGTTGGATCAAACGGGTCAAATCAAAAACTGCTTTACCAAGTCAGGAACCAGTTTTTGAAGTCCAAGTCATGGAGATCGGGTCAAAATTAAGACCCAGACCCAGACCCAGACAAGAAAGAGTCTTCACCCCATGTGGGAAAAGCTCAATTCCGGAGAGGAGAAACTAAAGTTTGTTGGGTTTACTTTCTGCTTTGTCCCACATCGGTTTTAATTAACTGAATAAGGGAAATTCTCCAAGCACATTCATCTTTTTGTGCCCTTTTATCGCCTTTGATTTTTCACTGCTGTAGATTTTACAGGGTTTTTAATGGAGAATTCTTCTCCGATTACTGTATCTGTTTTCCCGAATTCGGTATTAATGGGTTTCTATTAATCATTTCGCTATCAGAGACTCCATTGAATTGCATTCACTCTTTTATAAAATTACAGTATTTATTAGGGTTCAATGTTTCTTGATTCTCGCAGACAAAATGGTTCTTCTCTATTTCCAATATCCCCCATTGGCGAAGTTATATTAATGGGTTTTTGTTCATATGCTTGAAGCTTAAATCTTGGAATGATTTCTCAACTCCCCAGCTATTTCTTGCATTCTTTTATTGTAGCGGTTTTCAGTGGATTCTAAAATGGTAGTTTTGCTGTTAAATGCTTCACATTGCAGTTTCCAGATTGAATAGAGTTTTGCAATGTTTCTGCTTTACATTATGAGTGATTGATCATCATCCATGGATTCCGGCGACTCTTCCGTCGCTCATGAATCGGAAATCGATAGCTTTCAGATGCATATCTCCGATCTTTTTCAAAATTTAATCCCTACCCAACCCGAAGAGCTTTTATCTATAGCTTGGATTCAAAAGCTTTTAGATACATTTCTCTGTTGCTTAGAAGAATTCAGGATCATTCTCTTCAACAACAAAAGAAACCTCACCGGATCTCCGATGAATCGATATGTATCTGATTACTACGACAGATCCATCAGAGCTTTGGATGTTTGTAACGCTGTAAATGAAGGAATTGGGCAAATTAAACAATGGTTCAAGTTCTTGGAAATTGTTCTCTGCGCGTTGGATAATCATAGAACCATCACAGAAAGCCATTTTCGACGTGCGAAGAAAGCTTTAGCTGAATTAGCGATTGCAATACTGCAAGATAATAATCCCGCCTCCTCCTCCGCCGTCTCCTTCCTGGAAACTCACAGAGCCCGCTCATTTGGCCGATCAAAACAAAAAGAATCACAATCTTTCAGTCAATTAAGGTCACTTTCATGGAGCATTTCGAGTTCTTGGTCTGCAGCTAAACAATTACAAGCAATAAGTAGCAGTATTCCAATTCCAAAGAGCAACGAAACAGCATCTACTAATGGACTAAATGTAGCTATTTTCACTATGAATCACATCATCTTCTTCGTAATGTGGGCTCTCGTTGCAGCAATCCCATGTCAAGATCGTGGTCTGCCTACAAATTTCAACGTATCGAAACAGTATATCTGGGCAACACCAGTTCTTTCTCTTCATGACAAGATAATTGAAACATCAAGGAAACAGGGAAGGAGAAATTCTCCTGGTTTGCTTAAGGAAATTCAAGATATTGAAAAATGCGTTAGAGATATGAACGGACACTCTGAATCTGTGAAGTTCCCATTGAATGCAGAAACAGAGAGTTTGGTTAAACGCAGCGTTAGTGAACTGAAGATTGTTTATGAAACAGTAAAGCCTGGATTGGATCATTTGGATCGCCATATACGTGAAGTTTTTCACAGGATTGTGAGAAGCAGGACAGAAGGTCTTTCTTGATTCCCTGAGTTTTGTTCTTGAATCCCCATAGATGATATTCTTTTGCTAAAAGTAAACCCTAATGCGGGTACAGTTACTGCGTATACAGACAGGCATGATCATTTTAGGACACTTGTAACTCTCAAAACAAGCAAAAAAATCCAACAAATGAAAACTATTCCAAAGATTATATATCACTACAACTTGGCCATGTAAGTTAATTACAAAAAGAATAACAATCCTTGACTGCACAAACCACTAAGTCCAAAAGTTGATACATAAAACTACATGAATGAATACCAATTTGCAAAACTAATATAAAGAAGCAAACAAATCGGATACACAGAGCGAAAAACACCACATTCATCCAGTTTATAAGAACAGAGATCTGCTTTGAATGCGAAGCCAAATCAACAAAAAATATATACCTTTTGCAAGGCTTCATTAATCTGTGTGGTGTATGAATTGAAGCTTCATCCCTGGTTTACGATTTCCCAGTTTCTGCTACGACTCCAGTTCGATTCTCTATCCGAATGCACACCGACACGTCTATCAGAACTTAGAATAGATTCAGCATCTAATGAATTATCGTGTGGCACATCACTTCCCCTGCTACGAATATCTGCTTCGATGTCACCGATATTATGTCGCTGTGAGATCTTTAGAAGATCTCCTCCGATATCTAAATCATCTTCGACCTTAACGCGTCGATCTTCACTGGCTTCTTCTTGATCAGTATCCCTAGGTGTCGAAAAGGGAGGCCTTTGTTGTTCCTCTTGAACAAATGCTCTGAAGTTGTTCTTTGAAGGCTTCACTTTGGTGCAAAATACTTCAAAGAAGTTATTTAGACAACCACGGTTATAAACATTGTACCTATTGTCTGATCTGTGGCGGAAATTCTCATACGTTGTCTGAAAATGCGGGAAAAAAACTCAAAAGAAATGCGAAGAGCAGTAGAAAATCAATCTCCATAGCTATACGAAGCATGAAAAACAAGTAACTGAAGGCCATGAGGTTTAAATGAGAAGCTGACCTGATTAGTGCCTGTAAGATAAAGGTGAAAGCCAGTGAGTCCACCGACGAACCATAAGGAGATAAAACAATATGCCATTAGAATCACAGAAGCAGGGGACTCTCTCATTGCCTTCCATACAGTGCCATGATTATCATCCATCAGAATTTTGATGTAAAAAGCAGATAATGAAAATACATAGATGCAAAGAAGTGTTGCTGAAGAGACGAAACAGAAGAAGAAACGGTAATTTCTCTGCATATTCAGCACAAAGTTTAATAAAAATTAGAAAAATCAATAGAAACTAGCAAAAGTGAAGTGGAGATATAAATCATACCAATCCTATGCACTGGCCAACCCAAGGGCAGTGATGATCAAAACGCTCAACACAGTTATTGCAAATGGAGCAGTGTGAGCATCGAGGAGGACGATAAAGCATGCATGTATCACAGTATTTAACTTTGACAGTGAAGCCATTCACATTGACTTCTTTAGTTCTAGGGAACTGGAGAGTAGGAGTTTGTCGTCCATCCACATCGGTTGGATTGTCATAACGCAATTCTTCCTCGGGTGGGTGTAAATTACGTGGTACAATTCCAGGGTCTCGTGCTGAGGTAAGAAACAGCAGCACCAACACCTACAAATAGGGTAAGGATGTGATACAACGAAAAATAAACATTCAAGCTTTATTTATTGCCTGAGATGGGGAAATTGCAAGGTAAGCAAAGTACAAGTTATTTATATTTACATTCATCTTCATTAAGGTAATGAATGCAAATTGCAAACTTACGATTCTAACAACCGTTTAACACAGACAGAAATCAGCATCGATCATTTCAGTAAATAGATTATAGGGATTAAAACTTTGCAGCCAATGGGGTCTAAAAGAAATTCAAGAGATGAAGGAGGAGGAAACAAACATGGGCAGTGAAGGCAACAGCAACCACCAAAATGGCATATCCTGCGTTATATGGAGAAAACTCATGGAGAAGATGCCTTGCGACGAAAATACAGAAGACAACTACAGGGGCAATGATTAGCAATAACGTCAGCAACAATGATTTTGCATCAGGGCCAAAAAACAACATCCCTCCAAACAAAAATACCTGTAGATAACACAAAAAGGTAACCACAGTGAGTTAAGAGAATATATTTTCTCAATCATGTCTCATGATTCCCGTGAAAGCCATAACATCCATAATGTATGCAGAATTTCTTAAATATATCAACCTAATTACCAAATTGCATGTGTGCAGTTTTATAGAGAACTAGTACATCCTGTGAAGTCGTAAAAAAACAACACGAATCTCCAACTGACCACAACAGAGTTTCCCCAAAACGAAACGAAAACCCACCCAAATGACAAAGAAAAAACCAAAGAAGTCCAAATAAATTTGACCAAGGATGCCGAAACGATAACCAGAAGAATGCAGAAATCAGCAATTCAAGCGAGATATACCGGAAAAATCCCAGTAAAAAAGAAAATACAAATCTCACATTGTTACCCTTCCAAACTTCGTACACGCGCTTAGCCATTCGTCAGAAATTTCCCCAAAAAAAGAACCAAATGAGACTTCCTCTCTATTCTGGAAATGAACCCAAGATTCCAAACTTACACAAGATGCTCATTTCAAAACAAGGAAGGAGCGAAACTGTTCCGTCAGTATTTAATTCACCACCACTCTCGCTCCACGATAATTAAGAACAAATGGAAATTGAAAAACAAAAAAATGGTGCGATTTAAGATGGCTTTAAGGATTTTGAATATCCCAGACTCCGTCGTCTCCCCCCCCCCTCTGTGATCTGATGACAACACAGGGAGGTTTACGAAAAGTAATTACACACTGGACCGACCTTTTTCTTTTATTAATTTATTAATTTGCTTTTTTATTTGTGGCCCAATGCCGACCCCATTATTTTAAAAAAGAAAATAATATTTTTATAATGCTATTATTTATTGTATTAAAATACACCATGTATCAATTATCAATTATAATATAAATGTAACTTTTAATCCGGTGATTATTTGTTATTCTGTTAATTGTTTAATAGTGTGAGTAATTAACGAACATAATTAAGGTAATGAAGTGATAGATTAGTTAAAATTCATATTATGTATCGATGATGTATTTAAATTATATTAATCATGCATTATGAACATTTATTAAACATAAATATAGTTGAATTTTCCATAAATAATTATATTAATCATATCAGTAAATCTATAGATTTGGTAACTCAAATTAAAACAACCGTGAGATTTGATAGGATGTCAAAATCGTGATTTTTCTTGTACATAAAATTACGATATGATAATCGTTAAAAAATCACGATGTGACCTCATTGTGATTCTGGAAAAAAACTCATTTACTCTTACTTCTATTAATTATATTAATTATTTTTTATTTTATATATAAAAATACTTACATAAATCAATATAATAATATCACAATTTTACTAAATATATTTAAAAATTCACGATAATCATATCTAAATTTTAAAAAAATGAATCAAACAAGCCTACTAATATTTGAAAACCCTAAAATATAAAATAAACTTAAGTGAATTTGTGGTTGCTGTTGGTTTCAAACCATTTAAAGCACGAATACCAAAAACACTAAGCACTGAAATCTTTAAATGAAATACAATGGATAAAAATTACCTTATTTGGGATCATTGACGAGCACAGCTTGATTACTCTCAGCTGCAGGCAATGATAATTACAAGTTTACTCATCAATCACCTCTACCAAAAGCGAAACCTGTGCCTACAAACATGAAAAAACCACCAAGTTTAAGGTTATTAGCCACGATCTAGTGAGTTGAGTCGGAGATTTCCGTTATTTCGAGAGCAGAAGCCACTGTTACTCAGATGGTGAAACAGTGAGCTTCTCGAGACGTTGCTGAGTTTCGTGCGAATCTATGTTTGCCTTCTTTTTCACTTTGTTTTTTGGGATAACATCGACAGAACTGGTAGTATGGTTCCCCTTGGCTTTATCATTGGAAGAGGAAGCTGGTGCATGTGCATGAAAATGCGAAACAGAAACAGGCCTGATGCTTGAACTGAAACCACGTTCGCAACACTCTAAAGGGAGTTTCTTCTTAAGAGGAGCTTTGCTGGAATATTCTTCTTCTTTAGGAACTATACGTCTTTTCTTCCTGATTTTCTCACGCTACAAACCAGGAAACGACACGAAATTGCCTCAATGATATACATTTTATACAAAATTTGAAGTGAATAAGAAAGCACCAGAACTAAACTGCTATCCAAATAAGAAGAAACCATTTATACCTTAACTAAGCTGCAAGGTCCCCTTCTTTCTTTTGCTCTGTGTATGGCACGTTTTATTCCATCAGTGTCCATGAAACCAATAGGCCACAAAACCGTGAGCTGCAAAGTAGAATACCACAGAAGCAATGAAGATGATTCTACATTAAAAAAGCGAAGGAATGACCATCAAGTACCTCTTCGTACAGCCTTCTAGCAGATGGACGCCAATCTTCCTCTAGCCCCTGAAGCGAATAACATCAAATCAGGCTAAATTCAACTTTACACAATGTACTCTTCTATTTTTTTCTATCTATTTCTCCTTTTCCATGGACTACGATATTCAATTAGGAATACAAAACAAAATTAGATGCATACCTCCAGGTAAAGGTCATATAACTCACAGATCTTATTCTCCAATACATGGTCCATGAAAAATTTATGCTTTACACCATCCTTCTTTTCTTGAGCATCTCCCTGAGTGCCATCTAAATTTGCAGCATGCTGCTCAACCTGCAAAGCATGTGCAAATATCAGGTATCCACACTAAAAACCAATCATCATGAAGGAAGCCCAATGAAGATTTTTTAAGTTGCAACAATATCTTATATGCCACTAAAAAAGGAATAATCTAAAGAATCAAGAAAATGCTCCTTGCCCTTGAATTCAGACATGAAACCTGTCGCTTAACCATCTCTGCAATTTCTTGTTTTATTCTCTGCATCCGGTCATCCTTCTCTTGCTTTGCAGATAATCCAATCTTAGCCATCACTTTTAGATTTCTCTGTGATAGTGATAAAGGCAACATCAACAATTGGTTAAAAGCAATTAATAAGCAACAAATCCAAACTCTAGGATACGCACAACAGCAGAAATATACAGGAATTTGACGTATCAAATGTATGGTTTCATATACAATAATTTATACAAGTCAATATCAATACCAGGGAGAGGTTCAGAAGAATTTAGGAAATTTATATTTTAAGGATTAAAGAGGCCTTTGAATATAAGGAAATGAGCATGAAATATATCTAGCATGGCTTACAAAAACAAACTTTGCTGCAACATTGCCTTTATTCTACTTCATTTATTAATTTGATTAAAATTATATGCATATTATATAAAATGCCAGCACAGTGGAAAGTTATCATCTGCGTCCATAAATATACAGTGTTGGATAGAAGAAAGGTTCTATGTTTATTGGATTTTTTATTCACAAAAAGGATCATCCGGTTTTTTGGATTATTAACAAAAAACTAGAACAATGATCCAATTAAACATCCAATTCAGAGTAAATAAATATTTCTTCGAGTATGCTTACAAAATCATTAAAACTAATGACTAAATCGAAGATACCTTCAGAGTACGCACTTGCATCAAGTGCCCAACAATGCTCATCAGACGATTAATCACATCCTTGGATATTGTCCCACAGTTAGCTTGCTGCTGCCACATAAACAACAAAATAGCAATTTCAGCTATTGAACCAACCCAGCGCCCCAACCCCAAACACCAATTCAAACACAGATAAAACAAAAAAATGATTTTTCAATCATGAAATCATTCTTTGTAGCAGCAGATGAAAATTAGAAGAACATTAGTACCGCTAATCTAGCAACTTTAGCCAACTTCAGTTTTATTTCAGGAGGCAATCTCTTTTTGACTGCCTGAGAGGAATTATCAGGATCCTGGACTTCTGTAGATGGTGGCCTAGCTGTTGTCCAAAAAAAACAGGCACAAATAAGTCACTAAGGTAATGAAAAAATATAAAATCAGTTGTAAATGAAGATAGTAGATACATTCAGCAACAATTTTCTCAAGCTCTTTGATTGCCTTGTCAAGCATCATGCTCTTAGGTCTAGCACTAGATCCTTCCCTTCTCTGCGTAGAATAGTGGATATTTCATGAACAACTAGTTTACATTCATCTAGAAAATCGAGCAGCAAAATTGCGAAAAATGCTTCAACATATGGGCATTCAATGGGGATACATTGAATATTACTTGTCATACTGTGAGAAGCTTACAAAATGAAAAAAACATGAACACGGTAAGCAGGAATACTGCGGACAATCGAAAAACAAAGGTGTACAAAAATTAAATAATCTAATAAGAAATAGATAAAAGGACAAACTATAAGCATTTTAAGGCAAAAGTAACTAAATCTAGGGATCTCTGATGTAGACAACAATTAATTGCAATGCATGCCAAGAGAGGAAAATCTTCCTCAAATCCTACTGAATTCAAGAAAAACCAGTAAAACTAGAACCTGAGATATATAGATATAGTCATTGTGATCAGTGTGTACTTACAAGGCTTTTATCAGTAGATCTCTGAGACAATGAATCCACTGAGCATGTGTGGTTTGCTGGAGAAAAATTTCCGGGCTTACTCAGGTCAGTTTCCTTATGCTGCCTGCTGGTATCAACACGGAATACTCCAAATGGATCTGAAGTCACTGCTGCATTGACTGCTTTCTTATTTAGTGAAAATTCAGGACCATTTGAGATAGAACCTCCAATAGATGCTTCAACTGATAAGCATTTTTTACCGTTACCACCTAGTTTTGCTATTTTGTTTGGAGTAAAACCATCATCATGCCCACCATGACCCTTAATTGAATTTTTTCTTCTCCTCTTCTTTGGCTGTTGGTTTTTAGATATTGTAGGTTCACTGCACGAAAATAAAGATGGACAAATAGGATCAAAATTCATCACGTGGTTAAGACATTCTCTAGAAAACCAATATTTATAATCTGCCACTAATGTGATATTATTCTTGAAAAGAAGTGGTGGAAACTATAACTGACATGCGTTCTAGCTTGCCGCGATTGACAAAAAATCCTCCATGTTTGATTGCAGAATTATCAACCTGAAAATAGTCGTCCTGCAAAAAACCGTCATTTAAAGTAGATGCTGGTGACTGAAGTAAGCTTATCAGATTAAATAGTCTAAAACAATGATAATTTCATGGATAGCATACAAACCAATTCAGCATCATCTATAAAAGAATCATCTGTATCATATTCATCATCATATGGCACATTGTCAAGAACTCTGGCTTCCTCGTCGCTACTCCCATCACCCTGAAAGTTTACCATGTACAAGAACCAAAATTTTAAGTTTCAAAATATCTAGCATCCATCGATAATGGTAAACCAACTCTTGGAAAAGGCAGTAACCCATCAGTTTTCTGTTTCCATTAACTCTATTGGACATGAAAAAACTACTAGCAGGTAAAAATGGTTCCACGCAATCACAAGCAAAAACAATGCACTTTGAGCATGATCAATAAAAGAAAAAAGAATGAGAAAAACTAAACTGGCATAGAAGCTAAAAATGTTTTTAGTGAATCTCAAATGCACTTTGAGATTCACAGGGATTGTACAAGAGCGTTCCAAATGAATAATAATGTCCACCAAAGCTCAAACAGAAAAATAACATCATTTTATTGTAAATTAACCACATGCCATCCATTCAGAAACATACAATATACCATTCTGGGATACTCACCGCATACATTCTCTCTATTCTCTCAATTACGGTGCTCAAACGATTCGATCCCACCTGTGCTTGCGAATCCTTTGCGTCCTTCTCCATAAGTTTCCTTGAAGGAGGAACCCCAGATGGAGAGATAGGCTGGGGTTGAGGAACATTGTGACGCTCTGCATCCGATGGGCACGAAACCTCCGGGTTGGGCCCACCCGGCTCATTCAAATTGGCTTCTTTTAGAAGCCTTTTCCATGAAACAATTGTTGTTTCTCCCGGCCTGAGTTCTACCCTAAATCGGAGGCGGTCGCTGGCTGATTCGCATATAGATGCAGGTTTTGACCGGCCACTTAAATCTTGCCCCGAACCACCACCTCCTTGAGCCATCAATTCCAGTTTTGCGTGAATTGTCCAGTACTCGTTGGAAATCAGAGATATTGCAGGGTCAAAACCCTAGAAATTAGTTTGATCAGTCTACCTTAAGCATGTCAATCCGCAGGACTTGGGCAGGGTTTAATCACATATTGCCCCAAATACATATTTTGTTTGAATATTGAAATGTGTACTTTATCCTTTTCAATAATCAATATCCGTTCAATATCAAATAATTCAATTAAAAATTCAAATAATAAATAATATAAATAATTTTTTATAATGTATTTTTTATTTTTTTATAAAATTTTTTAAAATAAAAGTAATAAATATTGTTAAATATATTGTTTTTATTTATAAATGATATTTATAATCATATCGAAATTTTAAAATAATGTTAAGAAATATCAAATTTTAAAAATGATAAAATAATACAAAAATTATTATAATCAAACAATTCTAAACTCAAAAAGTTTATAAATATTTTTCTAATATTTATAATTGTATATTTAATTCAAAAGATTAAAGTAATTATTGTTTAATTTTAATATATTTTAATGTTTTAAACATGAATATCGTTTTTATTTGATCATTTAACTTTAAAAAGTTTTAAAATATAATTTTAAAATAGTGTAATTAACATATTTATATATTAAAAATTATATAAATAATATTTTAATATTTCGAAATCGATTACCAAAAAATGAACTAAAAATCGTCATTTTATAGTCGATATTCATTCATAAACATGTGTAAAATACATAATTTCTAAATTTTAGACATCACATTTACATTATAATTGGTTACAAAATAAACGAAAATATTATGATGACATCAAAATGTATTCATTCAAATAAACATAGTTTTATAAAATTGATAAGATAAATTCTTATTATTATAATTTATAAGTATAATAAATTTAATCATTATTACATATTATAAATGCAAACATATTGACATATAAGATATTTAAAAAATATATTATATATAAAAACTTTAAATATTACATTAAGTTTGAAGGATAAGATGGGTATGAGTTTGAGTTTGAGTAGAAATTCACATTCATTCCCCCCACGGCGGGATTTATCATTTTTAAATCTTTGCCCTTCACATACCCACAAAAAATCCAACATTCATCGGTAGTGTAGGGTAGGATATACACCGGGTTAGGTTTTTTTGTCATATCTAATTGTAACTTAGAGGAGAGGATAGATGGGCTTTAGACCAAATTGGATATATTTATTGGATATTCGTAACGTATTACAATCCGAGATTTATACCCGTATTTGTTGGGCTATACCATACAACAATACAACTTAATTAAAGTCCAATAATTCTACGTAGGCGATACCGGGTCGTGACAATAGAGGTAAAACCATAGAGGAGGCAAATTAGATTCTTCCCCATTTTCATTTAGATCCCCTAATATAAGTTACTAAGGTGTATTAATATATACATAGTAACAGATTATATTTACCATCATATTATAGTAAAAAAATCCCTAATAACTTAATTAACATTTTTTTGTTCTAGTTATAATTTAAAGTTTGAATTAATTTTAATATATATAATATAAATTTCATTATTAATATATTTAAATATTATGATATTATTAATTCGCAAACTACACCACTTAATTTATAGAATTTTTGAGATTCTATATTTGAATTACTTGAACCTACTATTACTGCATATATAATATTACATACAACCAAAATAAAATTATATTGGAAATAAGCTTCAATTACTAAGATCGAATATCGAACCTCAAAAATTGTAACGAATTAAGCGACCAGGTTCGATTTAAGAGTAATTTAAACTATACTAATCTACGAATTTCTATAATAATAATAGTTGTCTTGGTTCAAAGGAGAATTGGGCAACAGCCGAACCCTCTCTGTTTCCTGTGAAACCATTTGATAAATGTTAACTATTGAGTTAGGTTAACTGAAATATCATCGGGAAATATACAAACCTGCTCCGTCCATGGTTTCTTCCAGTCCGACGGCTGCTGCTATCACTGTCACCGGAGCTACTTAACTTCTTCCACCAATCGCGTTCTCCGGCGCTGTTCTTCCCTGACTCAGGCTTGGGAGAAACTTTATTTTTTTTATTGGAATTCACACCAAATATTGTCTTCAAAAATACACTCTTCTCATCTAAACTTACAGTTCGCTTCTCGATTCCCTGCATCTCTAATTCATTCTTCCGAGAAGCTTGATTTTGATTTTGATTTTGATTTTCCTTCGGATTATGCTCGACGATATCTTTTAGAGTGAGCTCGAACGACGATTCTGGCCAATCCTTCACCGTATTCATTAAATGTTCCTGCGCTCTCACAATCGCTTGTTTTCTTGAACTCGGCGATGAGGAACGGAGGCCGATGAGCGGCTCCGATACTCTCGGTGGCGAGCCTGGGAACGCCGATCTTTTCCCAACCTCATCGATCATGGTGATCGTAGGATCCACGAGAAATGGGGATTCTGGAACGGAGTGTGATTTATGAATGGAATTCCGCCTACTTTCCTGAGTTCCCCCTTCCACACCAAATGCCAAATTTTCAAGAACAAGATCTAAACGGACGTCTACTTGACACGTGTCGGTCATGGCTTCGTTGATTTGGTATTCCAATTTTTCAAATTTAGGATCTAGTAAACTGAGGGTTTAACATAAATTAAAATATAATCCGCTTCATAAAAAATAAATCACATTCTAAGTCTATTTATTTTTGTGTATTTATTATTGATTTAAATGAATTATAAATATATTATTTTATCCGTGTGTTTATTAAAGTCTTTTGTTAATATTTGGTGTGAAGAGAATTATTCTTAATAAAGATATGAATTTATCGATTATCTAGATCCATTGAAATTAATCCGTAATCATAGAAAAATAAAGTAATTGAGTATATCCATGCGTATTTTATGGAGAATCAATTTAGGTTTCTCATTGAGTAATATTCCGATATGATTGAGAATAGATTAAATACATGCATAACTTACATACCAAAATCATATTTATATACTGCAATTAGGATTTCATATTTCAGTCTATTATAAAAGTGTAAATTCAATAATCTCTAGATAATAAATGTTGAATCGTATTAAATATTTTAAGTTCAATTAATTTGATCAATTTTAATAAATTTATAAATTAAAGCAATTCTTAACACATTATTTACATATAAACCACTATCTAACTAGGATAGCTATATTTAAAGGTAGATTCTCATGTACCCTGATAGTGTACATATGATCCAATTTATAAAATAATAAACCACATTATAAAAGATTAAATTAATCTATAATTTATAAATAAAAAATTATATAAAGCATGTGTTAATTTAAAATAATGTAGAAAAAGCACAATCAATAATTGTTATAAGATAAATCAATGTAATAAAAATTAAATTAAATATTGGAAAATTGGGGACCAGAAAGAAAGTCAAGGCCGTAGGTAGACTGCTACTTCTGAGACAAATAAGGAGAAGTATATAACACGCACGCAATTGTATTATTTAATAATTAGATAAAGCAACTTTAATATGAAAGATAATGCAAATTTATCAAAATTGTCGGATTGAAAGATTTAGAACAAAATTATTAAAACTTCCGAAAATTGGAACAATTTGGCTATTAAAAATTTGGACCGTTGATCATTTTGGATAAATTTATAAGATATTTTTGAATAATTTTACCACCTGCAAATTTGCCTAACATTTTTCTAAAAAACAATTTCACAAAAATAATTCAAAAATCACATTGAGTACAAGTGTTAAAGAGCATGATAAATATTTTTATTTTTGATTTATTTATATTTTATTCTAAAAAGAAAATAGATGATGACAAAGACACTGATAACTGATAAAATTTTAAATGTTATTTTCTTCTTACAAAACAAAACGATGTAAAAAGTGAATGAGTTTATTATCTAGCAGCAACTGCTAGAAGCTGCATCACTTTGCTGCGGTTTCTGCTTAAATATGTTCTTCTTCACACCTGCAGAACCCTCAGCCAACAAGCTTGGGGTCTCCAATATCTGTCGTATCGAGACGAAAACGAACAATTTGTATACAAAATCGATGTAACAGTAGATCGAAAACATAAAGGAATACAAATAATACCTTAAGAACAAGTTCTTCAAAGCATTTCTCGACGTTCACTCTAGTTTTCGCACTGCATTCGATGAATAAGCACCCGTACTCTCTTGCGAATTCAATTCCCTCCTTTTTGCTCACAACTCTTTCGCTTTCCTGCAGAAGAGAAGATTCAATGTTTAAATGCTGTAACAAAATGGTATCAGTGATGAATGAGGAACCGGAACCTTATCGACTTTGTTGCCAACAAGCATTTTGATGCAATCTTGATTTGTAGAGTAAAGATCAATTTCTTTAGCCCAAATATCAGATAGATTTGTAAACGTATCTCGACGAGCAACATCATAAACTGAACCGAACCATAAGGAAAAAATAATGCTTCTTTTGAATGCTCAGGAACCACAAATAGATAAGGTTTTTGAGCATACATACCCATGATAATTCCTTGAGCCCCTCTGTAATATGAACTAGTTAAAGTCCTGAATCTTTCCTGTCCAGCTGAAAAGTACACGTAGTACGAAAGACAAGTAGTGTAAATTCGGATAATCCTCATGGGAATTCTAGAAATAAAGAACACACATTGCAAAAATTAACAACTTGCATCACAAAGTCGCACTAGAAAGGATTTTCGGCATGCTAATATATATAGAATTATGTATTGTAATACAGAGATAGTATCAAGTTCAAATAAGATCTGTCAATGGATTTATTCATGACAAGTCGGATGCTAAATGATCTCAAAAAGTTCCGGATCTCGAACTGAAGCAGTGTTCTTACCGGTGTCCCATATAGCAAGCTTCAATTTCTTATCCCCAACGTTGACATGCTTTACTTTAAAATCCACACCTTCAGACAACAGAGAATAGAGCTTTTAACACAAAAAATTGCAGGAGTTAAGAACAAGACGAAGGAATAATTAGCCAAAACAACAGATTTATTCAGCATACTGATGGTGTTAAGCAAGGTGGGTAATACTAAGAATCTCTCAGCATCAATGGATATCTAATCAATCCTAAAAACACCAAATGGGCACAGAACAAAACTAACAGAACAACGTGCAAGGAAGCAATATTACATCACAAAGTAATCATAATATTAACAAATAACAAATCAGAGAAGAATTGAAGACAAATCACGCGCATTCACATTGGGACAAGGCTGTCATAGTACCGATTGTGGGAGAGAGTTCTTCAAAAGCATCAGACATGAAGCTAAGCAAAAGACTGCTTTTTCCAACCCCAGAATCCCCAATCAATAGTAACTTGAACAAATAATCAAATTCAGGAGCCGATCCTATCGATAATTCCATGATATCTCCCTAATTTGTCAAATGATCTGGCACACGCAAAAATCAATAAACTGATTTTGTATTTATCCCCACCCCCAAAACATTCCACAAAACCCAGACGGTTAAATGACCTAAAAATGAATTCATACAAACTTCAAATCAGATCTGCGTGCTAAGAAACCGTAAACCAGAAAGTCAATAAAGCTCGAGCATGAAGAAAGCAATGAAAAAAGGCCAAAGCGGTGCAAGTGTAAACACCTAAAAGCATCGCTATTCTCTATTTATTTGGATAAATTAGTTCTCATTTTATTCGAAATTCACCCAAATTTATCTTGATTCTCAAAGGCAAGTACAAATTTTATCCTTTGTATTTTAATTATGTTTTTTAAAATTTAATATTAATCAAAATGGTTGTATAGGCTCTTTGTTTCTAAATTAATTTAAAACAAATATAAATTAAATTATAAGACTCCATTTCACATTATGTTCTTATAAGATCAATGATATTGCTCATGTAGTTAAAAAATAGTAATAAAAATGTGTCAATCTGATTCAGTTATACAAGATTTAATTTATAAAATGTCTGCGATTTTATAGATTTAATATTATAAATTTAGGAATGGGTTAAACTATTTTTCTAAAATTAAAATCTATTTTACAAGTTTAAACAGCAATGTCAAATCAATTTTACAAGTTGAAACCTATGCGGCATCGACTCGGTGCGATTCGACTCGACACGACTCTGCAATAGTATACGAGTTAGATTTTCGACTCGGCTAGTATTATTAAATAAAATAATATTAATTAAAATCAAAATTTTAAAAAAATAATTGTTAGAATTTATCTAAAATTGCATAAAGTCAAGTTTAAAACTACAAATATTTATCAATTCATTATATAAGAAAATTTAATTTATAAAAAATGAATATCGTTCGTCGATTCTACCATCTTCCCAAAAACAGCCACTTTTTGATCCATCATCACTTGTACGAAGAATTCACAAGTAGATCGACAACATTAAAAAGTCGTGAAAGCACATAACATACGTTTCTGATGAATAAAAAAATCAAATTAAGGAAGAAATCAAAACGACGTCATTTTGTATCAAGTGTCAAGAGTCAGAGAGTTCGACTCGACACGGGAAAATGTGAAAAATTGAAGAGTCGGTGCCGCATAGGTTAAAACAACAATGTCATATCAAATATACTTAAATCTATTTGATTTGTTTGCAACTTATACAAATATAATAATCATAATAATAGATGTTATTATGTAAATCATTTTAATTTGTAAGAGTAATTCAAGTTAGTTGCTAGTGAGATGAAAATATATGAGGTTATGAGATTGATCATAAATTTCAAAAAAAATCAATGTTTTAATTCAAATAAATGTGTCTCTACTAACGTGCATGCGACCCACCCTCCTACTGGTTTGATCGGGAATAAGACTAACTTTAATTACGGATAACTAATTCAATATAGTTCAATTTAATTTTAACTTTAACTTTAACTTTAACTTTAACTCTCCTACTCGTTCGATCTAATAAGAGTTCTTATAAGATCACGAATATGAAATATGGCATTGCCCGTCTCTCTTTCCTCCATCTCGGTGCCTAAACTTCCACGGAGTTATACATTCCATAAACAAGGGTTTGGGTGCCTAAACTTCCACGGAAATACTGTTCATTTTTTTAAATATTTGTTGTATTTTATTTATATAAAAAATATAAGTTTCAATAATTTAATAAATAAATATATTAATATTAATATTATAAAATTTATAATTTTAATTTGATAATATAAATATATAATTTTAGGTAAAATTAGATAATTTCAAATTTGAAATATTAAAAATGAATATGGAGCAATGAAATCGATACATTGAAATATAATACATACAACGATATATATTTTAAAAAAATAATATTTAATCATCGAAGTCATCTAAATTTAAAATATTAAAATTCAAACATAATATTTATTGATAAATTGAATAGTAAATAAATAAAATTAATGAGATAGAAAGATAAAATGAAATTTGGAGAGATAAGATGATGTGGATGAAAAAAAATTAAAAATAATGTGGATGAGTAAGAAGTTTTAGAAGTGGAAAACCAATATGATATAGATGTGAGAGAATGATGATATGTAAAGGGATTTATATGGTAGAAATAATTTTATTAGAATAAAGTTACAAATAATGAGATGATCAGATTATCAAAACCATTAATTAATTAAATAATAAAAAATAATTACAGAAAATATATATATGGGCCTTTTACCCAATTTTAACTGTAATGGCCCATTAGTTAATACTGCGGCCTTTTTTGGTCCAGTCCAGCGTTGTGACTGGGCTAGAAGTATAGCCCACGTAACTCTACTAGTTTGAAGGCCTGTTGATTACAAAACCCTAGACTTTGGTGTTGGGCAAGAAGAAGAGGCGAGTTTAAAAAATGGCGACGTGGAACCTCAGCATAAGGACTGCGAACGGAACAATATACCTGATCTCCGAAGTTTAGGTTTTCGTGAAGAAGAAAAGGTTCGACTTCTATATCTTAATATCTCATTAATTTACAATTTGTGTAAAATCTGGGCAAATGATGGCTTACACTTGATCTCCGAAATTTAGGTAAGTTTGATGTGGAATGGTTTTACTGATGCCCCTGACTTATATTCAAAATTAATTTCACTGTTTGGTTTCTTCCAGTTTATGAAAAACCATGTAAAAATAGAATAATCCTTTTTCATTTTTTCATCTTCTTGGAAGCTATGATGTTTAGGAGCTCCGAAGCGGATTCGTCGAAGCGGGGAAGCGGAAGCGGCGAATCGACAAACTTAAAAGAATCAGTTTTACGAAGCGTTTACGGAGCGTTTATAATAAAAATAAATAATATAAGTAATAATGTTTAAATTTTAGAAATATCAAGTCAAGATATTTCAAATCTAGTACATTGTTTTATCCAAATATTTATAGTTCATCAATATTTACAATTTACTAACAAAAAATACCAATAAAAATATTTATTAATTCATTCTCATACGTTTTCTTAATTTATCTAGCATAAAGATAAATATTTTTAATCATAACAAAAATTACATTTGAAGAATTTCATAGGTTAATTAAGAAAAAAACAAATGTATTTATTGTTAATATATTTGTATTAAACTATATTTTTATTATCCAATGTTAAATATTATCATATATTGTATTTATATTATAAATTTATTATTTCATTTGTATTGCTGTTAGTGTGATGTCGGTTATAATATTAGTATTCATATTATAATATAAAAAATACTATTGATATTCATTAACTTGAATTACCGTTAAAAATTCACTTCGAAAGCTTAANCGAGGTAGAAAGTGTATGAATCTGCTTTTGGTATATAATTTGTATGCGTTTGTCGCTTGTGACTTTAAGTATAAGTATAATACTGGTATGGTGCTTCTTTTTAGCTTAGTAAAGCATTCTTTGAAGTCCTTTCTGTTGTTTATTATATGCTTTTATTAATTACATGCTTTTAATCATCATTCCTGATTTTTGCTGCAGTTGACTGGAGATATACACCAAGAGGTTGACAGTCACAATCATGTGCTTGATAGAGTGGTATTTTTTTTGATCGACCAAATGCTTCATAGAATTAAAAAAAATGTGCAAAAAGTTCAACTATTACGACAATGATAGATTGATATTTGATTCTTTACTATATGAATGAATCAAGAAATCTACGTTATTTGCTTTAGTCTCTACGAGGAACAATGTCAGGAACTATTGATCGTTTCAAAATGGTATGTTATTTGGAATTTAAGATTTGCATTTTGGTAACAGTTTTCCTAAATGAGAAACTTGCAGGTGTTGGAAAACAAATCAAATAGAACAGCGTAACTTACTTTGTGCTTTGTTTCTTCTTGCTCTACTGCACTATCAGGTTTGCAATAACATTTATTTGTATCGATTAGTGTTAAGTGAACTTTGTTCTTGAGTACTAGTAACCATAATTTTTGTGCTTAAACACGGGCTCTCCATGACATTCATAGAAACTGTAAGCTTGCACTGCAAATGAAGTCCATCTTTTACAGTAAATATTCATAATATACTTACGCAGCATTTGGACTCAAATAAAGCTTTCAACACCACCTAGACTAGAATGCATTCTATCAAGTGTTTATTTACGATGCTTCCATAACCTGTTACTGCTATTACATTCGTGCTGATTGTTTGCAGGAGTGTGTTGTATCTGTTGTATGGCTAGGATCAAATAAGATCATTTCGGTCATGTTTCGGTAAGTTTTAAGTTATGCAATACTCGATCATGTGGAATCGTGATGGAAGTAGAAGGAACAAATAACAAAAATGAATGCAACACGAGGACGGCCTATAGTTTCACCTTACCCATCCTAGTGTTAGCTTAAAATGGATTTTACCTATTTTTTACCGATTACTTTTCTGTTAGAACTCAAACGCACACACACAGTGGAATGAAATAGACACAAAAACTTTTACGTGGAACCCGAGTACCGGGAGAAAACCACGGACCAATACCGGTCAATCCACTATCACCAAATAAACAACAGATAGAACTATTCCGTTCTTGAAACACTGATAATGAGCAACAAACAATAAATATTATCTCTGCAAAATTCCTTTGCGACTTTTACTATTCTCCCGTGCCTCCTCTGTGTTTTTCCCTATGGTGGTTCTCTGATTCTGGTGGTGATGATGGTGCTGCACTAAGTGCGGCTGGTTGTGTATAAATACACGTATGGAAATGAGCTTAGGTTTAAGGCTCATTTCTCCCTTCTGACTACCGGTCGGTATCAGACCATCCGACCCCGTCGGTATCTAGGTCATCCAATACCGTTCGGTATCTTCCTTTACTTTTGACCCCAGCTCGGTATCTTGTCTTCAGTTGATGATGGGGTAGTTGCCACTGAGGTCTCCATCTGCTCTAAGACTGGAACTTGTGAGAATGACATCCTGTCGACCATGCAGATTTTCCATCATGTCTCGATCTGCAATCTGTCGATCGGCTGTCTTGACTTGCAGTCTGTCAATCATCTGTATGGACTTTCTGTCCATCGATCCCCTTTGTAGTCCCGTCGATCATACCGACGACCTGCATTCTCGTCGATCGCACCCGACCTGAAGTCCGTCGATCGATTATGCAGTCCTGTCGATCGTACCCGTCGACCTGCAGTCCCGTCAATCGCCACTGACATGCAGTCCGTCGATCGTCACGCAGAAATTTGGCGTTCCACTCAACACCTAGTACTACTCTCGTCAAAGTACGCTTAGCTTCATAGTTCTAATGAACTCCCATGCATTAGTGTTGGTATGATCACTTACCAGACGGTTTGGTATGAGTGTCTTTATATAATCATATTTATAATAACAATTTAGAAGACACGATTCTTCTAAATTCCTGTCTCGATGATTCTGCTTAACGGACTCAAACATCATGAATCTAATTTTTAGTTAAGCATTCACTTATATTACATTGATTATGCGAATTTTAATTTTTAACTATATAATAAAAAATAACTAAATAAAAATGTTCACACGTGTCCGAGTTTTGGACAATGATAAATATAGTAACCTCGCACAATCCCCGCCGTAAATACTCTTTAAATATATTAATTTATTTATTTTATACTTTATAGTACTACTTGATATCAGAAAAACCACTTTTAGCGTGCAGGGAATGCGATTCTAGATAAATATAAATATGTACAAACAAAATATGTTGTTTTATTGCAAGCATAAGAATAATATATAACATTGTCTAATATTGCAATTTATATCATATTGACAATTCTGTCAGTATTTAGGATACGGGTGATTTTATTGATATAATAGTTGCATAAAAGTTTATATCTATTTCGTGGTATTTTAAAATATTTGCATATTGAACAAATATTTTAAATTTTAAATTTTAAATTATTGCCTTTTAGTATCCACTAACTCACTCTAATTACAAGTACCACCCACGATCCGTACTTGTTGGTATGCTTTATGTTAATTAAGATATTATGTCAATAGAACCTTAATATACATTATTCCGATAATGTACTAATTCCACCCACGATGATGTATTAAGGTTTATGTATACTCGTTATAATATTTGTATATATATATATATATCAATAATATAATATTTAGTTAATTAATATTATATATATTATAGTATATGTCATTTTTAATTATATCGAACCTTAAATTCGACTAGAGTTGAACCCGAATATTGAATCATAATTTTTTAGTTTGCAAACATGAACCGAACCCACTTTCTCGAACGTTCCAAAATACTTAAATTCAACTAATTTTCTTTTATACCCCGTCTTTTTACCTGCCAAACATGAAACATATACGTGATAGTGATTTTAAAAGTGGAATTCGTACAATAGAAACAAATATTTTAAAACCCTAGTTGTCTCACTAAATAATATTTTATAAAAAAGAGGTCAGATGACAGATATATTTTCATTGTTTATTCAAAATTAAAGTAATTTGGGAACAAAGCGCCGGGCTTTAACAAAGGGTACTCTGGTTAATATTCAGTAATATTATATTAATCATTTTAATTTTATTATTGCAGAAAGTTAAAGATTTAATAAAGAAAACACTATTTAATCATAATAGGAATCCCAATACCCTCATTTAAAACTTATGGTGTTTATAATATCATTTTGAAACCCTTTTCGAGCACACTGAATGTAATGGAGGGTCTACCAAAACGGTGATGAAGTATAGAGACAAAATGTTTCACATTCTAAAATGATAGAAAAAACAAGATATAAGATGTATGTATTATACTAGAATTAATTTGTCAATTTCTATATACTATCATAGACGACAAGGGCCAAAACAATAAACATCAATCTAATATTCCAAATGATCATGAGCTACACAAAAAAGTCGTAATTGAAGAAAATATGTTACAACTTGTGGGAAGTGCTGAAATATAAGTAAAAATGTCCCACGTTGAAAAATATAAATAAAAAGTAGAACGGGTTTGTTTGGTTGTGTGATTAGAATACGTGTAGAATCTTCAAATTGTGTTTTTTTATGCAAACTAAAAAAAGAAAATTATAATATGTTCAATACTAAAAAATCACAATTTATTCTAAAACCAACTATGAAATTATCACTGATTCTAAAGCAAACTAATTTACATTTACTTTTACTAATTATAATATATCTATGTTTATTGTATTTTATATATAATGATATATTAATATTTTAACATAAATTACAAAAGATATTACAATTTAACTTTAATGAGCATATTTATAAATCTCATCATATCTCAATTTAGATTTGAACTAAACAAACTTCTGAGTATATTACTACAATTGACTTATCAAGTTGAGTTTATATAAACGGTTCATTTGATGTACTGAGAAAAGGTATTTGGGTATTTTGAAGATCGGTTTTTGATTCATAAATAAATAAAGAGATTTATGAGTTTGATGCCGAAACTTTGATTGCGTGTGTATTTAGACGATGGATTCAGTCACTGTTTACAGTCCATATGCATACAAGAGCAATACATAAAACAAGTGGTGTTTGTGTGTATGATAGAGAAAGGAAGAGTTTTTCCTTGGAAAGCAGAAAACCCCAGTTCTTCAGATTTGCGAAGGGCAAGAGATCTGAATCTTTGTAATTTTCTTTTATTTATTCATGTTTCTGGTTTTTTTATCAGTTCTGAAGTCTCTTGTCTTGTGTTAAGTCGATTTCAATGGCTTTTGACTTTGGTTTATGGAAGATTAAATTAGGGTTTTCTTAGAATTTTTTATAGGTGTCTGGTTTTGAATCAGATCGGCGTGTTAAAGATAGCAGAAACGCTGGCGAATCGGTGGTGGGGCGGCGTTGAGACGGGTTTGGGGGAAAATTTTACTGATAACAGACAAATGGAGCTTTCTATCAAAGAAAGGAGCGGTGGAGAAGACGATGATAAAGATGGCGGCAGTGAAGAGCCTAAGGAAGGTGCTGTTGATATCGGAAACCGCCGTCCACGTGGCAGGCCACCAGGTTCGAAGAATAAGGAGAAACCCCCAATTTTCGTCACCCGTGAAAGTCCTTATGGTTTACGCAGCCAATTTCTGGAAATAGCTAACGGCGGCGATGTGGCGGAGAATATAGCTCAGTTCGCACGGCGTCGGCAGCGTGTTGTTAGCGTTTTAAGCGGAAGCGGTTTCGTTGTAAACGCCACTATACGCCAACCTTCTTCTCCCGGCGCTGCCGTCGTTATCCAAGGTAGGTTTGAGATTCTTTCACTTACAGGAAGCTTTCTTCCCGGGCCAGCACCGCCGGGAGCTACCGGGTTAACTGTCTACTTAGCCGGAGGACAGGGTCAGGTATTGGGAGGCAGTATAGTGGGGCCCTTAATCGCTTCTGGACCAGTTATGGTAATCGCTGCAACTTTTTCTAATGCTACTTACGAGAGACTTCCCATCGTAGAAGACGACGGCGGTAGTTCATCTCACGTCACCGGAGTTCCAGGATCGCCGCCGCATATCGGAATCCACCACCCGCATGGAATGATCGATCCAACATCTTTGCAAACCTACAATTTGGCACCAAATCTTTTCCAAAATAACATCCAAAACCCTGATGCGTTTGCCGTTTGGGTAAATCCAACTCCAAGACCACCATCCTTCTGAGAAAGAGAATCTCTGCAAATTATCATGCAAAAAATGTATATCTAGGGTTTTGAGACCCGAAACGATCGGATCTAGTTGATCCGATAACTCTTTCGGTATCTATGTATCTTCAAGAACTCTTTCTTTTTGCTTCGGGATAACCCGATTTCTATTCGTGTTTTGNCTTAGAATTTTTTATAGGTGTCTGGTTTTGAATCAGATCGGCGTGTTAAAGATAGCAGAAACGCTGGCGAATCGGTGGTGGGGCGGCGTTGAGACGGGTTTGGGGGAAAATTTTACTGATAACAGACAAATGGAGCTTTCTATCAAAGAAAGGAGCGGTGGAGAAGACGATGATAAAGATGGCGGCAGTGAAGAGCCTAAGGAAGGTGCTGTTGATATCGGAAACCGCCGTCCACGTGGCAGGCCACCAGGTTCGAAGAATAAGGAGAAACCCCCAATTTTCGTCACCCGTGAAAGTCCTTATGGTTTACGCAGCCAATTTCTGGAAATAGCTAACGGCGGCGATGTGGCGGAGAATATAGCTCAGTTCGCACGGCGTCGGCAGCGTGTTGTTAGCGTTTTAAGCGGAAGCGGTTTCGTTGTAAACGCCACTATACGCCAACCTTCTTCTCCCGGCGCTGCCGTCGTTATCCAAGGTAGGTTTGAGATTCTTTCACTTACAGGAAGCTTTCTTCCCGGGCCAGCACCGCCGGGAGCTACCGGGTTAACTGTCTACTTAGCCGGAGGACAGGGTCAGGTATTGGGAGGCAGTATAGTGGGGCCCTTAATCGCTTCTGGACCAGTTATGGTAATCGCTGCAACTTTTTCTAATGCTACTTACGAGAGACTTCCCATCGTAGAAGACGACGGCGGTAGTTCATCTCACGTCACCGGAGTTCCAGGATCGCCGCCGCATATCGGAATCCACCACCCGCATGGAATGATCGATCCAACATCTTTGCAAACCTACAATTTGGCACCAAATCTTTTCCAAAATAACATCCAAAACCCTGATGCGTTTGCCGTTTGGGTAAATCCAACTCCAAGACCACCATCCTTCTGAGAATGAGAATCTCTGCAAATTATCATGCAAAAAATGTATATCTAGGGTTTTGAGACCCGAAACGATCGGTTCTAGCGGATCCGATAACTTCCGTATCTATGTATCTTCAAGAACTCTTTCTTTTTGCTTCGGGATAACCCGATTTCTATTCGTGTTTTGTGTGATTTGGAAGCAAGTAGTTTATGTACAAATAATCAAGTTTTATAGGTGATATTTGTGAAATTGGAGATTTGATAAGATAGAAATTCAATTTGGCTCAATGATGAAAACAATTGAACTAAATATAACCAATTAATTACACATTATATAAATATTATAATATAATTTATTTTAATAGATACGACATAGGCAACGGGTCAGTAATTTTTTATATATATTTTGGATAAAAATAATGGACCCTATGCACATGAATTCACGTGTTAGGGTTAATTATTTAAGGATTAAAAAATGGGAAAGTGTAAAGTTGGTGAACAATAAAGTCCAATTAAGTGGACCATAGCAAGTCACTACATAATTACCAACTAAAATATGAGCTATATTTGTAGAGAAAATGTTTTCATATTTTGTATTTTTTATCCACAAATTTTAATTTATCATTTATAGTCTCCATATTTTGATTATTTTGACATAAATGATCCCAAATTTGTCAAATTCCATCTCTATGTGTCAAAATTTAAGAATCCATTTTTCACACACATTAAATTTTGAAAATTAGTTTTGCAAACATTTACAAAATATTGATTAATTTTGCCAAAAATTTAAAGTATACGAACTAATTTTGTTATCAAAAAACCTTAAGACATGTGCTATATGTGGCAAAATTTAAAAACTTTGAAAATCAAATTTGTTAAATTATACAAACTATGGAAACCCTAAATACCATTTGCCTATATTTTTGTGATGTCCTTAGGGTATTGTGTTCTAATTCCCTAAATTTGGAACATAATATTCAATTGGTTTCAATATAGGAGTAAAATCGTATAATCCTCATTCATATGTGGGATGTAATTAATGGTATTACCTCAAATGTATGGCTACGAGATGTGATATTGTGATATAATACGATATCTTATAAGAAAATGATTTAAGGTAGAAATTAGGGTTATATTTCACTAATTTATAATTATTATACCTTATAATTATTTGACTACAATTAAATATAGGGTTTGTGTTTTTTTTTTGTATTAAAATTACTATACTCATAAATTTTAATTTAATATAAATTTAAAATTATATCTTATTAAAAACATCGTACAATTGTCTTTCTTCGTAACTTGTGCTTTATATGTTAGCTGGGTACTATTATTATAATTTTAAAATAAATAATATAAAGTAACTATACAGTAATCACATTTCACAGTATTCATCTATTCCAAGAACATGGGTTGTAACTTATTGGGCCTCCAAAATATACTATAGACCCAGTTTCTTAAGTATTAAATATTAAATAGGTTTGGATCAATATTTAATAAAAATATTAAATATTTTTATCATATTTTAAAAGACTTAAAAATTATAAGTTTTGATCAATTCATATTTCAACCATCGATTGCTTGCAAGAATGAACTTATAAAGTCTGATCAATTCATATTAGAAGTAAGAAAATCAAAATATAAAATATTGACATCACTATTGAGTATTGAAGATGTGCCAAAAGATTTTGGAATCCCAACCGCTGATCTCACTCGTGGACTGTGTTCTAAAACTGGACCAATTTTGGGCGGTTTGAACATAAACCAGTACAAAACCTGGTCCGGTTTAGATTGGCTCGCTTAGTTTGTTAAATTTTCATATAGATTCAAAATTTCGTTTCAATATAAACCGATATTGATGAGAACTCTAATACCGGGTACCTTGTGATAGGTAAGGCCCAGCAACGATCGGACCAATTTAAATGGCGAAAATGAATCCTTATAGCCCATTCCACACTTCCAACAAAGAGCGGCCCGATGTTCAACTGAATGACCGAAGATGACCTTAGCGAAATAAAACGCTTTCTGCCAGCTGGCACCTGGGTTCGGTCCGAGCAGTTACAACTCACGTTTACTACGCTTCGGGCCTTCTCACGTTTACCACACTTCGGGTCCGATCAAGTTTACCACGCTTCGGTCCCAGCCTCGTTTTACATCCCGCGATAACAACCTCTAACAAACCTGTCAGAGGTGGTTACGGAGCGTGACTTACACTCACTAAGAACTCTATAAATACATGGCCAGACGACGGAGATAACAGGACCCTTTGGACGCGGAAGAACAGGCTGTTACTCTGCCGGATTCTTATCGCTTTCTTTACCTCGTCATTTTCATTAGCCTGTCTTGTATGAACTTTGATTTATTTCATTAGTGAGCAGGCCAAGAGCATAATCAGCTCGTGGTCGAGTGATTTTCACCCCAGTTCACGGGGTTTCCACTATATACTGCCGTGCATTTATTTTGATTTTAGCTTTTGATCGTCTTCCACATTTTAAAGAAATCAGAACCGAGTTCATTCGTTGAATGAACCGGATGACTGTTGGTACCCCCTAAAAAGGGACTATAACAGTTTGGCGCCGTCCGTGGGGACGATTCTCTAATCCCATTTGAGTTTTCTACCAGGGATAGGATAATCAAAGGCATGACGACTAGAACTCTGACGAATGATAGTGATGTGCTTCCCGACAGTCTTCCAGCACCAACATTCACCTTACAGGATTTGGAGGCTGTCGTAAGGAAGGTGGTACTGGAAATTACGACGGAGAAAAGTGGAACAGAACCACCGGCTGTATCCAGCCCTGTTCCCAGAAGTCGAAGATACGAGAGTGATCCTGACGAGCGCAGTACTGATGATGAAGAAATCAT
>RWGZ01001102.1:211450-239719 GCA_009725065.1 Utricularia reniformis
CAACCCCGAAATTATAACGATCGGACGGAGGACCGAAGGTCTCCTCCGCCAGAGCAAGAAAGAGGCCAACACGGTCGCGAGAACCATGGTCAGGGCCGAAGAAGGAGATGGCGGGGCTGTGGCGGCAGAGCCCCGCAGAATGAGGGTGGGAGACAGGAGCATGCTGCTCCCCCACCTGCCGAAACTGGTGCCCAACCTCCTCGAAATGAGGCGGCAATTAGAGAAGTAGCCGGAGATATTTATGTTATCTCCGGTGGATTGAGAATAAATGAGTCGGTCCGGGACCGAAAGAGAACAGCGCGCGGAGACTCTGCTGAGAGCTCCGAATCTGTGGCGCTGGTAAAATATGATCCCATGGATCGGTCCTCCATCTTCAGAGAGGACATCACTTTCACCCCGGCTGATCGGGAGTGGATTATTGATTTCTGTGACGACCCCCTCACCATTACAGGGGTCATCGGGAATCGCTGTGTCCATAGAATCTTGGTGGACACTGGGCCTCATGCAATCTGATGAAGCGCGAGGTCGCCGAAATGTTGGGAGCAGTTGCTCATGATATGCCGATCGCCAACATAACTCTTTGGTCGTTCGAACCAAAGAAGTGTTATTCCTTGTGGGAAGATGTTATTCCACGTTACCCTTGGAGAGCCATCCAAGGACCGATCTGAAGACTTGGAATTCATTATCGTTGAAGTCGACTTGGCTTACAACGCTATTATTGGACGGACCGGCTTGAGTAAATTTGAGGCGGTCCCTTCTACTTATCACATGATGCTCAAGTTCCCCTCCATTCATGGAGTTATTTCTGTTAAGGGGGATCAGAAAGTAGCTAGACAATGCTACATGAGCTCGTGCCGAACGTTGGCACCAGTTAAGAGGGCCCGGGTGGATCTGCTGGAAGAGCTGCCGCACCCGAGGCAAGCGATGGAACCCGTGGGGTTCAAATTGATTAATCTGGATGATGATGACTCAACCAAGACAACTCGCATCGGGGCTCATTTAGCCCCTAACTTTGAAAGAGAACTGATCCACCTGCTGAGAAGCCACGTGGATATATTCGCTTGGACCCCGGACGATGTTCCGGGGATTGACCGATCCGATAGTGAACATCGGATCAATATTGAGCCTGAAACGAAGCCTGTTAGGCAGAAAATGAGACGCTATTCTCCTGAGAAGATTGAGATCATCCGGGCTGAAGTGAATAAGCTGCTACGGTCAGGATTTATCAGAGAAATCCAATATACTGAATGGGTTGCAAACCCAGTGGTGGTTTCCAAGCCGGACGGGAAATGGCGAATGTGCATCGATTTTACCGATGTGAACAAAAGCTGTGAGTCAGATCATTTCCCATTGCCGCACATCGACTGACTGGTAGATGATGTTTCTGGTAGCACCATGATGAGTACCATGGATGCTTACTCTGGGTATCACCAGATCTCCTTGGCTGAAGAAGATCAGAATAAATCATCATTCATGACCGAAGATGGGATTTTCTGTTATGTAGTTATGCCCTTCGGTCTCAAAAATGATGGAGCAACATACCAAAGGTTGGTCAACAGAATCTTTAGAGAGTTGATTGGCCATATGATGGAAGTGTATGTTGACGATATGATTGTAAAATCTATGAATGATGAAGACCATCTTTCCTATTTGTCTCGTTGTTTTGAAGTATGCCGAAAATATAAGCTCAAACTAAATCCAAACAAGTGATGCTTCGGGATCCGAAGTGGAAAATTCTTAGGATATTACGTTTCAGAGAAAGGCATAGAGGTTAACCCTGAGAAGGTGCAAGCTATCAATGCAACCTCTGAGAAACAAAAGAGAATTTCAAAGGCTTACTGGCCGACTAGCCGCGCTAAGCAGGTTTATTTCGAAATCCACAAACTGGGTCTTACCTTTTTTCAGAGTGCTAAGAAAAGCAAGTCATATGGATTGGACCGAAGAATGCG
Source organism: Utricularia reniformis (assembly GCA_009725065.1). Classification (NCBI taxonomy): domain Eukaryota; kingdom Viridiplantae; phylum Streptophyta; class Magnoliopsida; order Lamiales; family Lentibulariaceae; genus Utricularia; species Utricularia reniformis. The sequence continues at coordinate 213,400 of RWGZ01001102.1, forward strand.
ATCGGGCCTTCTCTGAGCTCAAGACTTATTTAAGCACTNGGTCCTCTTCCAGCACATGCTCTTCCAAAGTTGGAATGACCTGAAACTTGTCATCCTTCTCCAGTGGCTCGATCGCCTTCCATCGCTCGTCCGAAGGGGAGAGCCCGAACGTCTGGATAATTTGCTCTCGCATGTTATCCAGATACTTCGCAGTATAAACCCCATGTATGTTATCCGCTAAAGCGAACAACAACGGGGACTGAGCAAACTCCACAACTGCTTCCCGAACCGAACCTTCAGACGAAGTGCGGGCCCTCGTCAATTCTTCATCCAAGGCCGCTTTTTCTTCTTGGGCCCGAAGGAGAAGCTCATTCAGCTTATTCCTCTTCTCCTGGGCCCTACCTTGGACTTGGCTGATTTCTTCGTCTTTGGCCCGCAACTTGGCCTCCAGGTCGTCTATTCGCCCCTGAGCCGTTTGCCCCACCTTTTCCAGCTCAGCGACTTTATCTGCTAAGAGGGAGACCTCCGTCCCTGCTTTTAGCAGCTCATTATCCAATCGGTCACGGTCCTCCCGTATCGTAACCAATTCCCCATGCTTGATCTCAACTTGCCTTTTTGCAAGGTCAAGTTGGTCTTGGACTTTCTGGGACACAACGCTATCACCTTGGTATTTCTCCATGGTAATAGCCGTTGTAAAAGCTTTCCTCAACATCTGCAAAAGACCACACATTGTTAAAAGCGAAGCTTCGGCCTCCAAGTTAAGCCAAAGTTACCTTAGATGTGAGGTCGAGGAAGCTTTCCATGATATCTTCCCCAGATACGTCCGCTTGGACATTATCTGGGTTCTGCTCCTCAAAAAGGCAGAAGTCCTTTACAAAGGCACTCCGCCAGGAGGATAACTTCCTTCCCTTGCTGAACCTGTCCAAGAGGTCCAAGGCAACTCCCCAATCGGAGTTTGTCTTCGGGCCTTGCCCAGGTTCCTTCAAAACGATCCCCTTATTAGGGACCGGAGCTCGGCCCCCCTTCTTCAGCCTCTTCGGCTCCTGCGGGGCTTCCACTTCGGTCACCCTCTTCCCTTTCCCTAAAGGGACCGGCGGCAGGGAGACGTTCGGCTTAAGCTGAGGGCCGGGGAGAACCTTCTCCACGGGAACGGCTCCCTGCAGCAACAAAGTAATAGTCTTAGTGTTAATAAAAGAGCTATTACCGATTTGATAGAGGCTGGATAAGCTCAAAGAACGAATCTGAGCCTTTACCACCTCCTCTACAACTCCAAATACCCGAAACGCATGCCCTTCTCCGCTTGAGGACTGCCCGGTGCAGCGAAGGGTCAACGTGCCCGCGCTGGTTGTTTGGATCGGGGGGTTCCCTGACCCCGAAGGAACCACCGTGCCCCCCGTTGCCGATTCACTTGCTTCGGCGCTGCCCGATGTTTTCCTTTGTCCCTCAGAAGGACGGACCGAAGTAGCTGCCATACGTTTAAAACGAGCGCTCGGCATCGTCTCAGTTGAATCTGCAAAATAAATACATAAGGATCATGAAAGATTAAAACATAAATACTATTTCATACCCGATCCTTCTGATGGATCTGAATCTGAACTTGAAGATAAAACCCCTTTCGGGGCTGGGGCTCCGATCCTACCCGCAACACCTATCTCTATTAATCTTCTCTCCCGAAGCAGATCTATTCGCTTAAGGCGTGCTTCGGGAGAGGGGAACAACGCAAGTGTGTTTGCGGTGTCCGTGCGAAAGGAGTTGAACCTGCTTCGGTCCAACTGCCCTATGCATGGGTGAGTTATGCGTGGCCATACTTTCAACAGATCCTCTTTCGGAACTGTCATCCACACATAACAAGCCTCCCACACATAACAAGCTTCCTACGCATGAAGAGACTCCTCTTTATCTACAATTGCGCACTCTTTGGTGCGCACCGTATGTAATACAACTTACGACACCCCAACAGACNGCTTGGACCCCGGATGATGTACCGGGGATTGACCGATCCGATAGTGAACATCGGATCAATACTGAGCCTGGAACGAAGACTGTTAGGCAGAAAAAGAGACGCTACTCTCCTGAGAAGATCGAGATCATCCGGGCTGAAGTGAATAAGCTGCTACGGTCGGGATTTATCAGAGAAATCCACTATACTGAATGGGTTGCAAACCCGGTGGTGGTTTCCAAACCGGACGGGAAATGGCGAATGTGCATCGATTTTACCGATGTGAACAAAAGCTGTGAGTCAGATCCTTTCCCGTTGCCGCACATCGACCGACTGGTAGATGCTGTTTCTGGTAGCACCATGATGAGTACCATGGATGCTTACTCTGGGTATCACCAGATCTTCTTGGCTGAAGAAGATCAGAAGAAATCATCGTTCATGATCGAAGATGGGGTTTTCTGTTATGTGGTCATGCCCTTCGGTCTCAAAAATGCTGGAGCAACATACCAAATTTTGGTCAACAGAATCTTTAGAGAGTTGATTGGCCATATGATGGAAGTGTATGTTGACGATATGATTGTAAAATCTATGAATGATGAAGTCCATCTTCCCTATTTGTCTCGTTGTTTCGAAGTATGCCGAAAATATAAGCTCAAACTAAATCCAAACAAATGCTGCTTCGGGATCCGAAGTGGAAAATTCTTAGGATATTACGTTTAGAGAAAGGCATAGAGGTTAACCCTGAGAAGGTGCAAGCTATCATTGATATGCAACCTCCGAGAAACAAAAGAGAATTTCAAAGACTTACTGGCCGACTAGCCGCGCTGAGCAGGTTTGTATCGAAATCCACAGACCGGGCCTTACTTTTTTTCAGAGTGCTAAGAAAAGCAAGTCATATGGATTGGACCGAAGAATGCGATCGGGTCTTCTCTGAGCTCAAGACTTATTTAAGCACTCCCCCGGTGATGGTAAGTCCAACTTGTGATGAACCTTTGGGGTTATATCTCGCGGTGTCCGAAGTTGCCGTCAGTGCAGCTCTGGTGACCATACGAGATGACATTCATAGACCTGTTTATTATGTCAGTCATTCTCTTGTATCTGCTGAAACCAGGTATTCTACCTTGTAGAAATTCATGCTAGCTTTGAAGAAAGATGTATCCAAGTTGAAGCATTATTTCGAAGGCCGAACGGTCTATGTTTATACGGATCAGCCTCTGAAGATACTCCTTAAACAAAAGGACTTGAATGAAAGATTGGCAAAATGGGTCTATCAAACTCAGCGCTATGTATCTGGAATTCCTGCCTCGAAGGGCGATCAAAGCTCAGGTTCTAGCCGAATTTGTGCTTGAAATGACCAGTTCGGCCTTTTATCTCAACCAGGAGGATGATCGATGGACGATCCACGTAGATGGATCAACCTTCGGGGGAAGAGGAGCGGGCATTACTCTGACAACGGTACAAGGTGATCTTATTCATTCCGCAGTCAAGTTTTCCTTTGTTGGAACAAATAACGTGGTGGAATATGAGGCAGTATTGTCAGGAATGACCTTGGCTCGAAAAATGGGAGTTAGCAGAGTGCGAATGTTCTCAGACTCGAAGTTAGTAGTGGAACAATTCGCAGGGAGATTTGAGACTCACGATCCGATGATGAGGCTGTATTGAGCTAAAGTTCTGGAGTTATCCAAGAAGTTCAGTGAATTCTCTCTGTACCATGTGCCATGAGAACAAAACAAGGTTGCCGATGCACTCCCCAGATTGGCTTCGGGCATACCCGACATAGAACCAAGCACTATTTTGGTCCACGTTCAGGACCGACCTTCGGTCGAGATTCCAGTGACCGAACAGTCTATTGAAGAGATTGGGACTCTATGTCATGAACTCCAGGGATTGAATATTGATGCTACTGAATCCCAAGGAGAACCCAATTGGATGGACTCCTTCGTTAAATACCTCTCAAACGGATATCTCCCTGAAGATAAATCTGAAGCCAGGAAAATAGAGGTCCGGGCTAAGAGATTCATCTTAGTCGACGGACGCTTGTTTAAAAAGAGTTTTGAAGGCCTGCTTCTGCGATGTTTATCTCCTATTGAGGCCGAAGCTGTCATGATTTATGTTCATGAAGGGATATGCGGCATTCATTCAGGGGCCCGATCCTTATACCACCGCATTATTAGATTCGGGTATTTTTGGCCAACATTGCTCGCTGATGCTAAGCAGTATACTAAGCGTTGCGCCATATGTCAATACCACACTCCACTCCCGCAATTGCCTGGGGCTCCACTATCGATTACCCCGTTGCCTTTTCCGTTTGACAGATGGGGAATTGATATCCTCGGGCCTTTTCCTCAGTCCATAGGGCAAAGGAAATTTTGTATCGTAGCGGTGGAATACTAATCAAAGTGGATTGAAGCAGAAGCCGTAGCCATCATCTCGGAAAAAGTGGTTAAGCACTTTATCTGGCGAAATATTGTGAGCCGCTTCGGGGTTCCCCGAGCGCTCGTATCTGATAATGGGACTCAGTTCCGCGGAAAGAACATACGGGATCTATGCACCAAGTTGGGCATCACCCAGCATTTCTCATCAGTGGCTCATCCCCAAACCAACGGACTTACGTAGGTATCTAACAAGGTTATCCTGAAAGGATTGAAAACCAAGTTGGAAGATTTCGGAGGTAAATGGCCTGAACACATCTATGAGGTCCTATGGGCGTACCGAACTACACCTCGCTCAACAACCCAGGAATCACCTTTCTCATTGGTGTATGGGACCGAAGCTGTTAGCCCGGTGGAAGTTGCCATCCGATCACCTCGGATATCTCAATACGACGAGCATATGAACGGTGAAAGGAGATTATTGGACCTCGAGATGGTCGAAGAAAAAAGAGATGCCGTTTATGCACGGATGCGTGCTTACCAGCGGAATATAGAACGGGCCCATAACAAACGAGTCCTCCCAAGGGAATTCTTTGAAGGCGACCTCGTCCTCAGAAGCATTAAGGTGCAGATGAATCTTGGAAAGCTGGACAGAAATTGGGAGGGACCGTATCGCATATCGGCGAAATTGGAGTCAGGTGCGTATAAACTTGAAACATTGGATGGTATAGAGGTCCCCCGAACTTGGAATGTCATGAATTCAAGGCGATACTTCTTATGATTTTTCGATTAATGTGTTTGACTCAATAAAAGACATTCCATTAAACGTAAGTTGCAAACAAGTAAGTACAAAAGTTCACTATTTCTAATAGAATGATGGACCGATCTTGGAGTTGTGTAAGCTTAGGACGAATCTGGACTGTTGACCGAAGCTTCTTGTCCGCAAGGTTCCCAAGTTGCAGTGACCGCTCTGACGAGTCAGATGCTCCTGCACTTGCCTTGCCCCATGGATGAGTCGTGATTCTCCCACAACTCATTACGAACTAAGACATTCTCTCCGACGGCATTCAGTCTTTAGGGATGGCCTTTTGCACCTGCGAAATCTGCTACAACGAAAGGAATGATAGTCAGCATATCGAAACGTAAGATCGGTCCTCACTTAAGACGTTTTATGAGCCAAGCTTAGCCAGTAAAACCTAAGGGACTTTAATAGAACCAAGGTTCGGTGAAAGCCCGTAAAAGCTCATAATCAACGCAGACTATGCCTATTCAATTAAGTAACGATTCCAAGGACGGAATAAGAGTGACCCATACACCATGTAAAACGACTGATCCAATCAAAAATGAAGTAAATAAACTAAATATAACGTCTGGGACCGATGGTTGACAACCTGTAAGTGTCCCCGATCTTATACTTGTTAGTTTATTCTGAAGTTAAGATGAACTACTTCGTTAAGTTAAAACTTATAAGTTTATTCCGAAGTTAGTTATATCAGTTCACTCTGGTAATTAAAACAACTAAAGCTGAAGGAAAAGGGAGGAAAATTTTATATTAAACAAAAGGAATGGCAGATACAAAGTAATATCTAACTAATCTGCCACTCCTCTTGGTCCTCTGCTTCAGGCTCCTGGGGTTCGGTCCGTTCGGCGAGCCGCTTCAACTCTTCTTCTTGATCAACCACCTTCTGGTTGACCGCTTTCTCCATCTCTTCATAAAGATAGAAGAAAGGGTCCTCCTCTAGCACAGGCTCTTCCAAAGTTGGAATGACCTGGAACTTGCCATCCTTCTCTAATGGATCGATCATCTTCCATTGCTCGTCCGAAGGGGAAAGCCCGAACGTCTGGATGACCTGCTCTCGCATGTTATCCAGATACTTCGCAGTATAAACCCCATGTATGTTGTCCGCTAAAGCGAACAACAACGGGGACTGAGCGAACCCCAGTACCGCCTCCCGAACCAAACCTTCAGACGAAGTGCGGGCCCTCGTCAAGTCCTCATCCAAGTCCGCTTTTTCTTCTTGGGCCCGAAGGAGAAGCTCATTCAGCTTATTCGTCTTCTCCTGGGCCCGACCTTGGACTTGGTTAATTTCTTCATCTTTGGCTCGCAGCTTGGCCTCCAGGTCGTTTATTCGCCCCTGAGCTACTTCCCCCATCTTCTCTAGCTCAGTGACTTTATCTGCTAAGAGCGAGACCTCCGTCCCTGCTCTTAGCAGCTCATTGTCCAATCGGTCACGGTCCTCCCGTACCGTGACCAATTCCCCGTGCTTGATCTCAACATGTCTTTTCGCAAGGTCAAGTTGGTCTTAGACTTTCTGGGACACAACGCCATCACCTTGGTATTTCTCCATGGTGATAGCCGTTGTAAAAGCTTTCCTCAACATCTGCAAAAGACAATACATGGTTAAGAATAAAGCTTCGGGCCTCTAGGTTAACTAAAAGTTACCTTAGATGTGAGGTCAAGGAAGTTTTCCATGATATCTTCCCCAGATACGTCCGCTTGGACGTTATCTGGGTTCTGCTCCCCAAAAAGGTGGAAGTCCTTCACAAAGGCACTCCGCCAGGAGGACAACTTCCTCCCCTTGCTGAGCCTGTTCAACAGGTCCAAAGCAACTCCCCAATCGGAGTTAGTCTTCGGGCCCTGCCCAGGTTCCTTCAAAACGATCCCCTTGTTAGGGGATCGGAGCGCGGCCCCCCTTCTTCAGTCTCTCCGGCTCCTGCGAGGCTTTTGCTTCGGTCACCCTCTTCCCTTTTCCCAAGGGGACCGGCGGCAGGGAGACGTTCGGCTTAAGCTGAGGGCCTGGGAGAACCTTCTCCACGGGAACGGCTCCCTGCAGCAACAAAGTAATAGTCTTAGCGTTAATAAAAGAGCTATTACCGATTTGATAGAGGCTGGATAAGCTCAGAGAACGAATCCGAGCCTTTATCACCTCCTCTACAACTCCAAATACCTGAAAGGCAGGCCCCTCTCCGCTTGAGAACTGCCCGGTGCAGCGAAGGGTCAATGTGCCCGCGCTGGTTGTTTGGATCGGGGGGTTCCCTGACCCCGAAGGGACCACCGTGCCTCCCGTTGCCGATTCACTTGCTTCGGCGATGCCCGATGCTTCCCTTTGTCCCTCAGAAGGACGGACCGAAGTAGCAGCCATACGTTTAAAACGGGCGCTCGGCATTGTCTTAGTTGAATCTGCAAAACGAATACATAAGGATCAGGAAAGATTAAAACACAAGTATTATTTCATACCCGATCCTTCTGATGGATCTGAATCTGAACTATAAGATAAAACCCCCTTCGGGGCTGGGGCTCCGGTCCTACCCGCAACACCCATCTCTATTAGTCTTCTCTCCCGAATCAGATCTATTCGCTTAAGGCGTGCTTCGGGAGGGGGGAACAATGCAAGAGTGTTTGCGGTGTCCGTGCGGGAGGGGTGGAACCTGCTTCGGTCCAATTGCCCTATGCGTGGGTGTGTTATACGTGGCCATACTTTCAACAGATCCTCTTGCGGAATTGTCATCCACACATAACAGACCTCCCACGCATGAAGAGACTCCTCTTTATCTACAATTGCACATTCTTTGGTACGCACCGCTATGTAGTATAACTTACGACATCTCAACAGACCTTTTCCCTTTCGGGACCCAACCAAGAACAGGTTAAAGAAGTGTTCTAAGGTTGGGGCCCGATTATGTTGGTGACAATAAAAATAAACGCTATAATGTATACGTAACTGCCCGGGAATAACGCAAAAGTGGGGCAGTGGATTTCTTTAAGCACGGTCGCTACAAAAGGATGTAGCGGAAAGCGAAGCCCGCACTTTAAAGAGGCGTAGCTAACCGGAATAGCAGACGCCGGCACATTCATCTCCGCCGGAAGGAAACAGGGAATGTCTTCCCGTCCCTTCCAGATGGAGTAATGTGCCGGGATTGAAAACTTAGACCTAAATTCCTCAATGTCTAACTCAGACATAGAAGGATAACGCGTTTTATGGGGAGCCATGAATGTATACCTTAACAAAAACGAGTTGGAAGAAGGGTTGAACGAGAGAGCGATTTTTGGCACAAGAACTTGCTGCGATTTTCTCTTCGCGAAAATGACGATGAGGAGAAACAGTGCCCTAAATCCCGATTTAAATATTAATCTCCCAGCCAATGACTTGCCGCCACGTAATACTGCCCCAGACTGTGACGGTACGGAGCGCACTCATCACGCCTCTTGAACTGCCGAAGGTGAAGAGGCGCGGTTTGGGATATTAGTATTTAAAGAATAACGAAAATAAAATATNAGACTCCTCTTTATCTACAATTGCGCATTCTTTGGTGCGCACCGCTATGTAGTACAACTTACGACACCCCAACAGACCTTTTCCCTTTCGGGACCCAACCAAGAACAGGTTAAAGAAGTGTTCTAAGGTTGGAGCCCGATTCTGTTGGTGGCAATAAAAAATAAACGCTATAATGTATACGTAACTGCCCGGGAATAACGCAAAAGTGGGGCAGTGGATTTCTTTAAGCACGGCCGCTACAAAAGGATGTAGCGGAAAACGAAGCCCGCACTTTAAAGAGGCGTAGCTAACCGGAATAGCAGACGCCGGCACATTCATCTCCGCCGGAAGGAATCAGGGAATGTCTTCCCGTCCCTTCGAGATGGAGTAATGTGCCGGAATTGAAAACTTAGACCTAAATTCCTCAATGTCTAACTCAGACATAGAAGGATAACGCGTTTTATGGGGAGCCATGAATGTATACCTTAACAAAAACGAGTTGGAAGAAGGGTTGAACGAGAGAGCGATTTTTGGCACAAGAACTTGTTGCGATTTTCTCTTCGCGAAAATGACGATGAGGAGAAACAGTGCCCTATATCCCGATTTAAATATTAATCTCCCAGCCAATGACTTGCCGCAACGTAATACTGCCCCAGACTGTAACGGTACGGAGCGCACTCATCACGCCTCTTGAACTGCCGAAAGTGAAGAGGCGCGGTTTGGGATATTTGTATTTAAAGAATAACGAAAATAAAATATGATTTAAATATACGTTGTTAGCCCTTAAGCAAGATCGATCCATACGCTAAGGCAAACTTCGGTCCCCTAGACTCTCACTACTTACAGGTACGGTCCCTTGTTCTCATGAATGTGCATACATCATGTGATCGGCCTTGTATCACCTCTGCGATTGGCAATCAAGCCCGAGGGGCTAGTGATGAGAACTCTAGGACCGGGTACCTTGTGATGGGTAAGGCCAAGCAACGATTGGACCAATTCAAATGGCGAAAATGAATCTTTATAGTCCATTCCATACCTCCAATGAAGAGCGGCCCGATGTTTAGCTGGAGGACCGAAGCTGACCTTAGCAAAATAAAGTGTTTTCTGCCAGCTGGCACCTGGGTTCGGTCCGAGCAGTTATGACTCACGTTTACCACGCTTCGGGCCTTCTCACGTTTGCCACGCCTCGGTCCCAGCCTCGTTTTACATCCCGCGATAACAACCTCTAACAAACCTGTCTGAGGCGGTTACGGAGCGTGGTTTACACACACTAAGAACTCTATAAATACAGGGCAAGACGACGGAAATAGCAGGACCCTTTGGACGCGGAAGAACAGGCTGTTACCCTGCCGGAATTCTTACCGCTTTCTTTACCTCGTCATTTTCATTAGCCTTTCTTGTATTGACTTAGAGTTATTTCATTAGTGAGCAGGCTAAGAGCATAATAAGCTCTTAGTCGAGTGGTTTTCACCCCAATTCTTGGGTTTCCACTATATATCACCGTGCACTTGCTTTATTTCCAGCTTTTGATCGTCTTCCACACTTAAAATAAATCAGAACCGAGTTCGTTCGTTGAACGAACCGGACGACTGTTGGTACCCCCTAAAAAGGGACCATAACAAGTACCCAAAACCCCGATTTAAATATTAATCTCCCGACCAATGGTGAGCTGCCACGTAATATTATCACAGGCGAGGGCAGTATAAACACACTCATCACGCCTGTTGGATAATCGAATGTGAAGAGGCGCAACTAAGGACATTAATATTTAAAATAAATAAATAAATAAAAATATAACACTAATATACACTGTTAAATTTTAAATACAAATTCATTCATTCACTTATAAACTTAAGTGAAAGATCGGTCCCCTGGACGCTCACCATAAGCAGGTACGGTCCCATATTCTCCCGAATGTATAAACATTGCGTGATCGGCATTGTATCACCTCTACGATGGCAATCAAGCCCGAGGGGCTAGTGATGAGAACTCTAGGACCGGGTACCCTGCAATGGATGAGGCCCAATATCGATTTGGTCGATCCATATGGTAGAAGCGAACTTGTGCAGCCCAGTAGTATACTTAAGATAACATGGCCCGATGTTCCGCGATAGGACCGAAGATAACCTTGGTGAAATAAAACGTTTTCTGACAGCTGGCTCCGTGGTTCGGTCCAAACGGTTACAAACCCACGCGTTCCACGCTTCGGGCCTCCACACGTTTACCACGCCTCGGGTCAGATCACGCAGACCACGCCTTGGTCCCAGCCTCGTTTTACATCGCGCGACAACAACCTCTAACAAACCTGTCAGATGCAGTTATAGAGCGTGANGATAATGGGACTCAGTTCCGCGGAAAGAACATACGGGATCTATGCACCAAGTTGGGCATCACCCAGCATTTCTCATCAGTGGCTCATCCCCAAACCAACGGACTTACGGAGGTATCTAACAAGGTTATCCTAAAAGGACTGAAAACCAAGTTGGAAGATTTCGAGGGTAAATGGCCTGAACACATCTATGAGGTCCTATGGGCATACCGAACTACACCTCGCTCAACAACCCAGGAATCACCTTTCTCATTGGTGTATGGGACCGAAGCTGTTAGCTCGGTGGAGGTTGTCATTCGATCACCTCGGATATCTCAATACGATGAGCATATGAACGGTGAAAGGAGATTATTGGACCTCGAGATGGTCGAAGAAAAAAGAGATCCAGTTTATGCACGGATGCGTGCTTACCAGCGGAATATGGAACGGGCCAATAACAAACGAGTCCTCCCAAGGGAATTCTTTGAAGGAGACCTCGTCCTCAGAAGCATTAAGGTGCAGAGGAATGTTGGAAAGCTGGACAGAAATTGGGAGGGACCGTATCGCATATCGCCGAAATTGGAGTCAGGTGCGTATAAACTTGAAACATTGGATGGTATAGAGGTCCCCCGAACTTGGAATGTCATGAATTTAAGGCGATACTTCTTATGAATTTTCGATTAATGTGTTTGACTCAATAAAAAACATTCCATTAAACGTAAGTGGCAAACAAGTAAGTACAAGAGTTAACTATTTCTAATAGAATGATGGACCGATCTTGGAGTTGGATAAACATAAGACGAATCTGGACTGGTAACCGAAGCTTCTTGTCCGCAAGGTTCCCAAGTTGCAGTGACCGCTCTGACGAGTTAGATGCTCATGCACTTGCCTAGCCCCATGGATGAGTCGTAATTCTCCCTGAACTCATTACGAACTAAGACATTCCCTCCAACGGCATTCAATCTTTAGGGATGGTCTTTTGTACCTATGAAATCTGCTACAACGAAAGGAATGATAGTCATCATATCGAAACATAAGATCGGTCCTAACATAAGACGTATTATGAGCCAAGCTTAGCCAGTGAAACCTAAGGGACTTTAATAGAACCAAGGTTCGGCGAAAGCCCGTAAAAACTCATAATTAACGCAGATTACGCCTATTCAATTAAGTAATGATTCCAAGGACGGAATAAGAGTGACCCATACACCATGTATAACGACTGATCCAATAAACATTGACGTAAATAAACTAAATATAACGTCTGGGACCGATGGTTGACACCCTGTAAGTGTCCCCATTCTTATACTTGTTAGTTTATTCTGAAGTTAAGATGAACTACTTCGTTAAATTAAAACTTATTAGTTTATTCCGAAGTTAGTTATATCAGTTCACTCTGATAATCAAAACAACTAAAGCTGAAGGAANCTCCTGCACTTGCCTAGCCCCATGGATGAGTCGCGATTCTCCCAGAACTCATTACGAACTAAGACATTCCCTCCAACGGCATTCAGTCTTTAGGGATGGCCTTTTGTACCTGTGAAATATGCTACAACGAAAGGAATGATAGTAAGCATATCGAAACATAATATCGGTCCTAACATAAGACGTATTATGAGCCAAGCTTAGCCAGTGAAACCTAAGGGACTTTAATAGAACCAAGGTTCGGCGAAAGCCCGTAAAAACTCATAATTAACGCAGATTACGCCTATTCAATTAAGTAATGATTCCAAGGACGGAATAAGAGTGACCCATACACCATGTAAAACGACTGATCCAATCAAAATTGACGTAAATAAACTAAATATAACGTCTGGGACCGATGGTTGACACCCTGTAAGTGTCCCCGATCTTATACTTATTAGTTTATTCTGAAGCTAAGATGAACTACTTCGTTAAGTTAAAACTTATCAGTTTATTCCGAAGTTAGTTATATCAGTTCACTCTGGTAATCAAAACAACTAAAGATGAAGGAAAAGGGAGGAAAATTTTATATTAAAAAAAAAATAATGGCAGATACAAAGTAATATCTAACTAATCTGCCCCTCTTCTTTGTCTTCTGCTTCGGGCTCCTGGGGTTCGGTCCGTTCGGCGAGCCGCTTCAACTCTTCCTCTTGATCATCCACCTTCTGGTTGACCGCTTTCTCCATCTCTTCAAAGAGATAGAAGAAAGGGTCCTCCTCCAGCACAGGCTCTTCCAAAGTTGGAATGACTTGGAACTTGCTCTGGATAACCTGCTCTCGCATGTTATCCAGATACTTTGCAGTGTAAACCCCATGTATGTTATCCGCTAAAGCGAACAACAACGGGGACTGAGCGAACCCCAGAAATGCCTCCCGAACCGAACCTTCAAACGAAGTGCGGGCCCGAACTTGGACTTGGTTAATTTCTTCGTCCTTGGCCCGCAACTTGGCCTCCAGGTCGTTTATTCACCCCTGAGCTACTTCCCCCACCTTCTCTAGCTCAGCGACTTTATCTGCTAAGAGCGAGACCTCCGTCCCTGCTCTTAGCAGCTCATTGTCCAATCGATCACGGTCCTCCCGTACCGTGACCAATTCCCCATGCTTGATCTCAACTTGCCTTTTCGCAAGGTCAAGTTGGTCTTGGACTTTCTGGGACACAACGCTATCACATTGGTATTTCTCCATGGTGATAGCCGTTGTAAAAGCTTTCCTCAACATCTGCAAAAGACAACACATGGTTAAGAATAAAGCTTCGGGCCTCCAGGTTAACTAAAGTTACCTTAGATGTGAGGTCGAGGAAGCTTTCCATGATATCTTCCCCAGATACGTCCGCTTGAACGTTATCTGGGTTCTGCTCCCCAAAAAGGCGGAAGTCCATCACAAAGGCACTCCGCCAGGAGGATAACTTCCTCCCCTTGCTGAACCTGTTCAACAGGTCCAAGGAAACTCCCCAATCGGAGTTGGTCTTCGGGCCCTGCCCAGGTTCCTTCAAAACAATCCCCTTATTGGGGACCGGAGCGCGGCCTCCCTTCTTCAGCCTCTTCGGCTCCTGCGAGGCTTCTACTTCGGTCACCCTCTTCCCTTTTCCCAAGGGGACCGGCGGCAGGGAGACGTTCGGCTTAAGCTGAGGGCCGGGGAGAACCTTCTCCACGGGAACGGCTCCCTGCAGCAACAAAGTAATAGTCTTAGCGTTAATAAAAGAACTATTACCGATTTGATAGAGGCTGGATAAACTCAGAGAACGAATCCGAGCCTTTATCACCTCCTCTACAACTCCAAATACCCAAAACGCAGGCCCCTCTCTGCGGACTGCCCGGTGCAGCGAAGGGTCAATGTGCCCGCGCTGGTTGTTTGGATCGGGGGGTTCCCTGACCCCGAATAGACCATCGTGCCCCCCGTTGCCGATTCACTTGCTTCGGCGCTGCCCGATGCTTCCCTTTGTCCCTCAGAAGGACGGACCGAAGTAGCTACCACACGTTTAAAACGGGCGCTCGGCATCATCTTAGTTGAATCTGCAAAACAAATACATAAGGATCAGGAAAGATTAAAACATAAATACTACTTCATACCCGATCCTTCTGATGGATCTGAATCTGAACTAGAAGATACAACCCCCTTCGGGGCTGGGGCTCCGGTCCTACCCGCAACACCCATCTCTATTAATCTTCTCTCCCGAAGCAGATCTATTCGCTTAAGGCGTGCTTCGGGAGGTGCTTCGGGAGGGGGAACAACGCAAGAGTGTTTGCGGTGTCCGTGCGGGAGGGGTTGAACCTGCTTCGGTCCAATTGCCCTATGCGTGGGTGAGTTATGCGTGGCCATATTTTCAACAGATCCTCTTTCGGAACTGTCATCCACACATAACAAGCCTCCCACGCATGAAGAGACTCCTCTTTATCTACAATTGCGCACTCTTTGGTGCGCACCGCTATATAATACAAATTACGACACCCCAACAGACCTTTTCCCTTTCGGGACCCAACCAAGAACATGTTAAAGAAGTGTTCTAAGGTTGGGGCCCGATTCTGTTGGTGACAATAAAAAATAAACGCTATAATATATACGTAACTGCCCGGGAATAACGCAAAAGTGGGGCAGTGGATTTCTGTAAGCACGGCCGCTACAAAAGGATGTAGCGGAAAACGAAGCCCGCACTTTAAAGAGGCGTAGCTAACTGGAATAGCAGACGCCGGCACATTCATCTCCGCCGGAAGGAAACAAGGAATGTCTTCCCGTCCTTTCTAGATAGAGTAATGTGCCGGGATCGAAAACTTAGACCTAAATTCCTCAATGTCCAACTCAAACATAGAAGGATAACGCGTTTTATGGGGAGCCATGAAAGTATACCTTAACAAAAACGAATTGGAAGAGGATTGGACGAGAGAGCGATTTTGGGCACAAGAACGTGCTGCGATTTTCTCTTCGCTAAAATGACGATGAAGAGAAACAGTGCCCTAAATCCCGATTTAAATATTAATCTCCCAGCCAACGACGTGCCGCCACGTAATACTGCCCCAGACTGTGACGGTACGGAGCGCACTCATCACGCCTCTTGAACTACCGAAGGTGAAGAGGCGCGGGTTGGGATATTAGTATTTAAAGAATAACGAAAATAAAGTATAATTTAAATATACGTTGTTAGCCCTTAAGCGAGATCGATCCATACGATAAAGCAAACTTCGGTCCCCTGGACTCTCACTACTTACAGGTACGGTCCCTTGTTCTCATGAATGTGCAAACATCATGTGATCGGCCTTGTATCACCTCTGCGATTAGCAATCAATTCCGAGGGGCTAGTGATGAGAACTCTAGGACCGGGTACCTTGTGATGGGTAAGGCCAATCAACGATTGGACCAATTCAAATGGCCAAAATGAATCCTTATAGCCCATTCCACACCTCCAATGAAGAGCGGCCCGATGTTTAGCTGGAGGACCGAAGCTGACCTTAACGAAATAAAGCGTTTTCTGCCAGCTGGCACCTGGGTTCGGTCCGAGCAGTTACAACTCACGTTTACCACGCTTCGGGCCTTCCCACGTTTACCACGCTTCGGGCCCGATCACGCAGGCCACGCCTCGGTCCCAGCCTCGTTTTACATCCCGCGATAACAACCTCTAACAAACCTGTCAGAGGCGGTTACGGAGCGTGGTTTACACACACTAAGAACTCTATAAATACAGGGCAAGACGGCGGAAATAGCAGGACCCTTTGGACGCGGAAGAACATGCTGTTATCCTGCCGGAATTCTTACCGCTTTCTTTACCTCGTCATTTTCATTAGCCTCTCTTGTATTGACTTTGAGTTATTTCATTAGTGAGCAGGCTAAGAGCATAATCAGCTCTTAGTCGAGTGGTTTTCACCCCAATTCTTGGGGTTTCCACTATATATCGCCGTGCACTTACTTTATTTCTAGTTTTTGATCGTCTTCCACACTTAAAATAAATCAGAACCGAGTTCGTTTGTTGAACGAACCGGACGACTGTTGGTAAACCCTAAAAAGGGACCATAACACCTGGTTTTCAGATTCAGATTCTGAGTCGTAAACCATATATCAACAGCTCGTCCCGAAAGCCGATTATTATTCTGGAGCCCCGCCGACGAAATCCTTATCATGGTTGAAATTCTCTCGTCAATACGATCGTTTTGACACTAAGTACGTCAGATTCTGAGGACGAGTGAAAATTTCGGGATTTTCCGACTCGGGATTTAGCCCCTATAAATACACTGTTCGCCCCTCATAAATCATTTTCTCGCGCGGACTCCTAAGCATTCGCGACTTATCGCAGAGGATGATGATGAGATCATCTTCATTGCGCCACCGGGGACTCGGAACCGAACTGTCGCGGCCGAGCTGGCGTCAAGTTTACAAGAAGCGGCATCCCCGACTGGGGAAATAAGATGCGACACTCCTCCACCACAACATCCTGCTGCAACGGTGGCCAATCCCAAGCTGGTAAATGAGGAACTGGCTGCAGCAATTACTGAGAGTCTCGAAGACCTAATCCCCTTGTCTCGGCGATTAGAGTACGCTGTTGAGGAGCCCACCCCCGATGAAGACATGTACGACTTTGCCGAAATATTAGTGGATATCATCGGGGACGACGAGGAGGGCGAGATTAGCGAAGACCAACCGACGGACCCGGTGGAGGAAGAAATATGCCAAGAAACCCGTCCGGAGGGAGAGACCAGACAAGGCGACCGTCCGGACAAGGGGAAAAGACCGGCGGAGGGTCCCACCGTCTTGGAGATCGCGGAACCCGTCAGAAAAAGTGGGTTAACTGCTGAATTTATCGATGCCTTCCATATACATGATATCCCGAGACTGACGGTTAAGGAATGGCTCGATATGGGACGCCGGGACGGCTTCGTGTTGATAAAGGACGGGCTCACCTTTCGAATTCCGAGAGGTGACAACGTATCGAGTCGGCCGGCCCTGGCATATTTGGAGCGAAACCCGGAGTTGCCGCCTCGTGGTCGGGATGACCACACGGTGTTTACCGACATTGGTCGGTTAATGAGTCAGACCGCGACGATGCATCGCGCTAGTGGGGAGGTTCGTTGCGACACTAGCAATTACTCCTCTATAACTTTATCTCTTATGTAGTATGTACTAACCATTCTTGTTTTCATTTCATATGGAGCGGACGATAATCGAGTTGGGCACCGCAGCTGCAGTAGGGGAATACTGTATGCTTAGACACTCGGAGCTCGACTCTCCGAATATTATCGGGGAGCAGACGAAAAAGGCGGCGGAGAAGCTGATGCAGAATCAGCGAGATAAGCATGCCTAGGAGATGGCAGCACTCCGAGAAGAGCATAGCAAAGCAATTGACTCTTTGCTTCGAGCTCACCGCAGCGAGCTGACGGAGAATTCAGCTTTTCATATTGGGCAAAGGCACGCCCTAGAGCAATCCATAGAAACCCTCAAGGTCAACGGGAAGTACGCACAGGACAAGTTGAAGGAAATCCGAGAGCAAACTGAGGAGAAGCTGAGGAAGGCCAAAGAGGAAAAAGCGGCNTGGTTGGATCCCGAAAGGGTAGGGGACTCTTAGGGACTCACAAGTTGTATTACATAGTGGTCCGCACTGCATAATATGTTTTAGTCAATGAGGAGGATTCCCTACACGATTGGGAAACATGTTATGTGTCGATTAGGGTCCCGAAGGATGATCTGTTAGGAATTAAGTCCACCACCGCATATAAACTTATCGATAAACTAGATAGAAGCAAATACAATCCTTCGAGCACAGATATTGCTAACACAAAAGCAATGTTCCCTCCCCCGAAGAAGCGCCTTAAGCACATAGATAACCTTAGGGAGAAAAAGTTATTAGAGATAGGTGTAGCGGGTAGGACCAATGCTCTACCCCCGAAGAATATATTCTCTAGCTCTGAATCGTCAGAAGAATCGGGTATAGCGTGTGGTTATGTTTTAATTCCGTTATTATGATTCTCATCAGTTTTCTCTGCAGGTTCAACAGAGACAATGTCGGGCTCCCGACTTGTAGAAAAGACCATAGCAGCCAAAGCCAGGTTGGCTTCTAGATCTGGGGCTCCTAAATCGGTTAAATCCAGAACTTCGAGGTCAGCGTCACTTACCCCAATGGGTTCATTTTTGTGTGCGGGAGGTTCCAACAGTGGACGATCAGGCCCTCACCCCATAGCTGAGGTAGAGGTAGCGATTGCCAAATGATTTTAATCTCTCAATTTATTTGCTTTGTATAGGATCGGGAATCATTCTTCGATAAGATGTAACACTGTACGGGTGTTGCTGCATGGGGCTATGAATGTAGAAGACATTCTCCCAACCTCGGATCTGGGGGAGAACGTGCGCCGACCTCCGATTCCTCTTAGTAGGAAGAGGGATGACGTTGAAGCGGGCCTTTCAAGACCTGTGAAGAAAGCAAGGTCCAAGGTTCCCCTAAATCCTAGTAAATAATGACACATACAGTGGAAGTAATTTAGTGTAGTGGATATATTTGATAGTCAACTAGTGGTGAATTAAAATGTCCACCAGTGATAATAATACAAATTCTCAATTATTGACAATATAAAAACCTTAAAGTGACTTTCCCTAACAATTTAAAAATTATAATATAAGGAAGTCTATAGCCTAAGTTTATGATTCATTATATCACTACATTTACTGTTTGATTTGCAGATATACATATTATATGTAAAAACCTTTTTCTTCCTCTGAAAAACCTTCCCCCAAGCTGCAAGTTTTACTTCCATGGAGTTTTCAGGACAAGTTTGGATTTTGCCGATGATAGATGATTATTCGATGCTGTCGTGGTTCTTGTTCGATATCTTTTCGTATGAAAACAAGAAGAGGGTTCCGATTTTCTAGCATCGTTCTCTCTGTTTTTCAAGAACTTGTTCAGTTTTGTCACTCAAGTCAACGGTGATCCATCTCTTGTAGATCAAGATAAATATGCATAAAACACAGACGCTGGATGTCGTAAATGGACGAAGAGAGACAACGTACATCGAGATGGATCCATTTGGACGATATGGGCGAGTAAGTCTCTCAACCTTAGGCTCTAAAATATGCATATTCCATTATACTTCTGTACCTGGAAACAAAAAAATTCAGTGGAAAGTGGTACTAAAACTGTTCCTTCAGAACTTTAAAGATGTCGTTGACTTTGTACATCATAATTAGTGTTGAGTACCTGTAGAATAGAAGATGAAATAATTGTGTTAATAGTGAAAAACTTGTGAATGCAGTTTAAGGATGTTCTTGGTAAGGGAGCAACAAAGGCGGTATACAGAGCATTTGATGAGCATCTAGGAATTGAAGTAGCTTGGAATCAAGTTAAAATATTTGAGGTATTCAAGTCACCTGATGAGCTGAGAAGAGTATATAGTGAGGTTCACCTCCTCAAAGATCTGGATCACAACTCAATTATGCGTTTTTACGCTTCATGGACGAATGTTGATCGTAGAACTTTTAACTTCATTACTGAAATGTTCACTTCTGGCACCCTGAGAGAGTAAAAAAGCCATTTTCTTAATTCAGTTAGTTGCTTGAGAACATAAATGAGAATGATTTTATGCAGGTATAGGATGAAGTACAAGAAAGTGAGTATTAGAACGATTAAAGATTGGACACGACAGATTCTTGAAGGGTTGCAATACTTACATGCCCGTGATCCACCTGTAATTCACCGTGATCTCAAGTGCGATAATATATTTGTTAACGGCCATCTTGGCCAGATCAAAATTGGTGATCTTGGATTAGCAGCAATCCTCCATGGATCGAAAAATGCTCACAGTGTCATAGGTATGATACATGTAGTGCTAAAAGGACTTATAAAAGACTTTGCATATAAATGATATTATGAAATCATTAGGAACACCTGAGTTTATGGCACCAGAATTGTATGAAGAGGAGTATGATGAACTTGCAGACATATACTCCTTTGGTATGTGCGTCCTCGAGATGCTTACTTGTGAGTACCCGTACAGCGAATGCTCCAACCCTGCTCAAATTTACAAGAAAGTTACATCGGTAAGTTTCCCTTTGATCCTATGGAAGACGAGGCGAATTATATTATAAAACTAAGCATCAATTACTCAAGAATCCATATCTTATGAACTAGGGGTTTTCATATTTCATAATCAATGTCGGGATTTCGAGTACAGGGGAAGCTACCTGCAGCATATTACCACATTGATGATGAAAAAGCTCGGAGGTTCATAGGAAGGTGCTTGGAAAAGGCTTCCAGTAGGCCATCTGCTAGTCAACTTTTGAAAGATCCCTTTCTTTCTATAGAAGAAGCTGAGGAATTACCAGTTTCTTTACTACAGAAGATATCTCTGAGTCCAAAGACTAATGAATTGAAGAAATCAGAGAGTAAAACAAAGATGTCCATTACAGGGACAATGAATCCTGCTGGTGATACCATCTTTCTTCAAGTACAGACATGCGATCAAGATGGTATTTATACAAATTTGAAGCTATTTTTCATTTGCTTCAACACTGATAATGGTGCAAATTCAGGTGGAACCAGAAATATCTACTTCCCATTCGACGTTATAGATGACACGCCATTTGATGTTGCAACTGAAATGGTGAGGGAGCTAGACATCACGGACTGGGATGCACTTGAGATTGCTAATATGATCGATGATGAGATTTCCAATTTGGTGCTACCCAAGAGAACTCTAAGCGCTTTTCAAACCAACAGTTTCAATTGCGCTGATGACTACGATAACGATGACAACTCGTTCCATGGCCTCTCCTCTTGCTCTTCGTCCCAGAACTCCCTGCCAAGTCGTTTTTCTTCAAGGGAATTCAATATTTTCCAAGATAACTCACTGCAACAATGGCTTCAAGGTATACCCACTTCCATTTTCATATATTACTTGAAAATCCAAACTTATCGTCAATTTTTTCCCAGAGGAGACGAGAGTAACCGACGATGTGATTTACCGACGCCATTCCGACAACGCTATGCATTTTGACACGAAGCCCTGCTTTCTGGGTGAAAACTTCAATCCCCACGCAGTCCGACGACAAGAAGAGCATAATTTCATTCAACATTTTACAAAATACACGAGGTTCTGCCCGGATCAAGAAAATAGGAAGGATCGCAATGTAGGATACAATCATCTAAGATTGCAGGATCGGAAACTAACAAGAACAGAATCACTCGTGGATTCGCGCAGCAAATTGTTGCATCAGAAAATCGTGGAAGAGATATCCAAACGGCGGTTGTTCAAGACCGTCGGATCAGTTGCAGACCTCGTCAATCAAGAATCCATCGCGGATCTAAATGTAATCTGAATAAAGCCCATAAACGAATAAAGCCCTTATGAGCTGGGCCATAATAATTTAGAAGCCCAAATATGAAGGAACTCTAGATTCCTATCTCGTCCACGGCAATTATGTGACCTAAATGGGCTTTACTAGAAAAATACATAAAAATAATATTTTAAAAGCAAGATTTTGAAAACTATATCGTTGAATTTTATAAAATTGATCGCATAATGTAAATGAATGAAAACTGTCCTGCATAATATATTATTTAAAAAGAATAATATTAATTATTAATTCTAATTATAAATTGTGATTCATATTCTGATTTTTCAGGTATAATGTATAATGAAGTGTCGGGGATTAAACACATGTGCGAACAACTTCGATAGATTAAGTAGAACACGAGAATTAAAGCAAAAGAGAAAATAACGACACAAGAAATTTAACATGGAAACCCGGGATGAGAAAACCACGTGATCGGCGGAAACGGTCAAATTCACTATCGCTTGAGAAGAATAAAACATACACACACAAAGAGGAAAATTAAGAATACAAGAGTATTGAAGTACATGACAATAAACTCTAAGATATCCTTATATAGATGAGGTGGTATTATCATCTATATCTAGTATCTTGTTTTCTAAGGTGGAATACAAAAGTATTGAAGTACATGACACACGAGATTGGAATCTCCTTTCAGGTACCATAAGGTATCCTTATATCTAGTATTTTGTTTCCTTCAATATCTCATTCGATAACTATCGATATCCAAGATCAGTGGGTCCCAACATATATCAATTAGGTCCTCGATCGATTGCATCCATCTCATATATTCTGATCGCATGATTCGGTCCCTTTGCCACCTTCGATATTGCGTACTTCGGTCCTCGACCGATCGGTATCAATACCGACTGTCTTGCATGTGTGCCCCGATCGACCACATTGTCAATCGTCATTCAAGTGTGACCGATCGATAACAATATTGATCTCCACACTTATCATGAAGTTGAGATTTGATTATAAAAATGATTATGCATTCAAATTCTAATTACATAAATACATTTTTTAAAAATTAAATTTACAATGTTTAATATTGAATTTTTTTCTTCTCTAATTTGGAGTTTACATTCTAATTTGGAGTTTATTTTTTCTTCAACATGTCTTCAACATTTTTTCCTCTTTGTTATAATATTTTTTTATAAAAAAATATTATTAATTTCTTTTATGTTTAAAAATATTATTTTCATTTAAAATCATAGTTTCATATTTACCATTGATATACATAAATCTCTTTTTATATTGTAATTCATTTAATATTGAGTAATGTTTCTAACCAACCTCCAAATTTATAATAATGTAAAAGCGGTATACCTAAAATTTGTAAATTGAGTATAAAGTATCCGAAGTTATAATGCGCATAATTGGCCCCTCAAGTTTTAAATGTTATAAACATCATGCTCTTGCATAATTGGCATTCGAACTTCCAAAACTGTTTATATTTGACCCTTATACTAGATAAATATTTTAAACGTTTCCATGGTTTGTATTTGAGTCATTAACCTTGAAAATATATAATGACTATGTTTCTAAACTTTGTAAATTTTAAAAATGACGCATAAATGATCAAAACTAGTTATGCGAAAAAAAACAAAAATCGCTACTATTCATTCAAGTGTCATTCTTGAACGGTTTTGAAACTTCGGGAGCTTCTCATGCAATTTACAAACTTTGGGAGAATCACATTTACACTATTTTAAATATTAGGAGTCAATGTCGTAATTTTCTAAATTAATATTTGTTATGGTCCCTTTTTAGGGGGTACCAACAGTCGTCCGGTTCGTTCAAATAACGATCTCGGTTCTGATTTCTTTAAAATATGAAGACGATCGAAAGCTAGAAAATCAAAGTAAATGCACGACAATTTATAGTGGAAACCCCGTGAATTGGGGTGAAAACTACTCGACTAAGAGCTGATTATGCTCTTAGCCTGCTTACTAAAGAAATGAAACAAAGTTTATACAAAGTAGGCTAATGAAAATGACGAGGTAAAGAAAGCAAGAAGAATTCGGCAGCGTAACAGCCTGTTCTTCTGCATCCAAAGGGTCCTGTCTTTTCCTTCGTCTTGCCCTGTATTTATAGAGTTGCCGGCGAGTGTAATCCACGTCATGTAACCGCCTCTGACAAGTTTGTTAGAGGTTGTTATCGCAGGATGTAAAACGAGGTTGGGACCGATGCGTGGTCTGCGTGTTCGGGCCCGAAGCATGATAAACGTGACAGGGCCCGAAGCGTGGAACGCGTGAGCCTATAACCGTTTTGTAACCGTTCGGACCGAACCACGGAGCCAGCTGGCAGATAACGCTTATTTTTACTAAGGTTATCTTCGGTCCTCTGTGTTGAACATCGGGCCGCTCTTCCTAAAGGTGTAATTGGGCTGTGAGAATTCGTTTTGATTATTTAAGTTGGCCCAACCGTTATCGGGCCTTACCCATTACAGGGTACCCGATCCTAGAGTTCTCATCAATATTATATAATTTGTGGAGAGTTGAAATCATAAAATGGGAATCATTTGGGACAATCTTCAAATTCCCCATTCATGCGGGAAGGAAGATTCTACCTTGTAAGGGCATCCACAACCTTATTCGTCCGGATAGTCGTTTCTCTATCTACATCACCTATCTCTTTTTCTACATCTTCATGCTCTTTCCTCAAACTTTTCTTTCTCCACATCATCATTCTCTTTCCTCAACCTATGTTAAACGGACACCGCTACGGCGCCACGGGGACTCAGATTTGTTAAAGAGTCCGACTCGTTAATATTATCAATTATTCTTTTAATTAAAATATAAATTTAAAAAATGTGTTTGATTAACATAGTTTATAATTAATAATAAATAAAATTATGATTTATTTAATTATATTATAAAAAATAATAAATTACGACTATATATATATATAATAATTAATATTTAAAACCATTAAAATGTCGAAATAGTTGGTATAGACGATATTATATCCAATAATACCGAAATACCGTTAATTTTTAAACATTAACGAATTATATTAATATATATAAATATTAATAAATTTAAATAATTATTATTTCAAAATAAATAATAATAAATCTAAATATAAAAAACAGACTCGTGCCCAACGAATGTCCGAAGATAGTCGGTGTCCGAGAAGAATCCGATTAGGATTCTGCATCTCCGGAGAAGAGTCCGTTTAACATAGTCCGCAACATTAATTTATTATTTAAATAATCGATTTTCCTTTCATCACTATATCTTTTTTCAAGCATCTATATTTTTGTTATTTTAATAAATTAATAACAAGTCATTATAAATTGAGAAATTTTTATTCATAACCGATAAAATACCAAAATAACGAGAAATGAAACATACAAAATCAAATTACGATACGTAATACAATTTTTTCTTTTTATTTAACCATTTGAAATTTAATACAATTTGAATTTTTTAAAAAAATTTAAAATTAAATAGAAAATGAGAATGTGAGAGGAGATAAATGAATACCCTCTCTTGATCATAATTGGTCAAATTAAAATTAAAACACCTTGGACGCCCACCTGTGTATGCCCTAATGGATTCTCACTTTTTATAATGAAAAATTGTACCTTGAGGGCGAAATAGTAAACTAATCTTCAGGATACAGTAACTTAAACACTTACAATGCAAGATAGGAAGGCAAACAACGAAGAAAAGATGGCTGATTACAAAGATGGGAGAACACACTGTCTCTTCATTTTCTTCTTGTTCTGTTTAGTAACGAGGAGTGCGATAAACCAAACATTTTTCGCTTTGCTGATTGGAGCCCCTTGTTTGGTTTGTGGGCTCTCTCCGGTTTACTCAGCATTCGAACAAGTGAATCGTTCTGTTTGCCAAAGTTTTCCTCATATGTCGTTAAGTTGTCATACTCCTCAGTTGGCAGCACTAGCAGCTTCTTCCTACTCAATATTTGACCAATTGATAGAGTTGGTTTCACAACAGGTTCTGGCTGATCACAACAGTTGTGAAATAAGTTTCGCTTATGAGTATGTTCAAATCTCCATTTCCTTAAAGCTTCATCAACTGCAACTTTACCTTTGCTTCCTTCTTCAACTCTTCTCAATACTTCTTCCAAACCCATTCTACTAATTTTCACTTCTTCCTTACCTTCTTCAACTTTTCTCAATATTTCTCTCTTCAAAACAATAGCTTCCTCGACTTTCAGCGTTGCTTTATTGACTTTGTACTTCAATGCTTGCTCTGCTTTACTAGCTTTAGTGATCAATGATGAGTATTCATCAACACTAAGAGTAACATTTTCAGATGCATTCTTTTGAATACTAGAGATATCTTTGATTTCTGCTAGAGCTACAGCTTCAGATGCTTTTGCTGCTTCCTCAATTTTCTTAGCAGCAACTAATCTGATCTCAGCCATTCGAATTCTAGCGTTTGTCTGTTCAATCTCGGATATCGCCTTTTCGACCTTATACCGTGCAGCTTCCCCTACCTTCTTGAACTGCTCAGTCTCAGAGGTTAACTCCATTAGCTTCCTTGTGATAGGCTCATCAAAAACACCTTCAACTTGTTCACAATCTTTCACTTTCACCAGCTTCAATTTGGTTTGGCTTAATTCCTCCTCTAAACAAGCCACTTTCGACGCACTCAAAGCTAGCCTTTTACGAGTTTTTTCAAGTGATAATCTCTCTTTCTCAATTCTCTTCTTGTATGCATCAACCGTAT
>RWGZ01001102.1:240040-305835 GCA_009725065.1 Utricularia reniformis
CTAAAACTATTACTTTGTTGCTGCAGGGAGCCGTTCCCGTGGAGAAGGTTCTCCCCGGTCCTCCGCTTAAGCCGAACGTCTCCCTGCCGCCGGTCCCCTTGGGAAAAGGAAAGAGGGTGGCCGAAGCAGAGCCTCCGCAGGAGCTGAAGAGGCTGAAGAAGGGAGGTCACGCTCCGGTCCCCAACAAGGGGATCGTTTTGAAGGAACCTGGGCAGGGCCCGAAGACGAACTCCGATTGGGGAGTTGCTTTGGATCTGCTGAGCAGGTTCAGCAAGAAGAGGAAGCTGTCCTCCTGGCGGAGTGCCTTTGTGAAGGACTTCCGCCTTTTTGGGGAGCAGAACCCAGATAACGTCCAAGCGGACGTATCTGCAGAAGATATCATGGAAAGCTACATTGACCTCACATCTAAGGTAATTCTTAGTTAACTTGAGGCCTGAAGCTTTATCCTTAACCATGTATTGTGTTTTGCAGATGTTGAGCAAAGCTTTCACAACGGCCATCACCATGGAGAAATACCAAGGCGATGGCGTTGTATCCCAAAAAGTCCAAGAGCAACTTGACCTTGCAAAAAGGCAAGTTGATATCAAGCACGGGGAATTGGTCACGGTGCGGGAGGACCGTGACCGATTGGATAACGAGCTGCTAAGAGCCGAGACGGAGGTCTCGCTCTTAGCAGACAAAGTCACTGAGCTAGAGAAGGTGGGAGAAGCAGCTCAGGGACGAATAAACGAACTGGAGGCTCAGCTGCGGGCCAAAGATGAGGAAATTACCCAAGTCCAAGGTCGGGCCCAGGAGAAGAGGAACAAACTGAACGAGCTTCTCCTTCGGGCCCAAGAGGAAAAAGCGGCCTTGGATGAGGAGTTCACGAGGGCCCGCACTTCGTCTGAAGGTTCGGTTCGGGAAGCGGTCCTGGGTTCGCTCAGTCCCCGTTGCTGTTCGCCTTAGCGGACAACATACACGGGGTTTATACTGCGAAGTATCTGGATAACCTGCGAGAGCAGGTTATCCAGACGTTCGGGCTTTCCCCTTCGGACGAGCGATGGAAGATGATCGAGCCACTGGAGAAGGATGGCAAATTTCAGGTTATTCCAACTTTGGAAGAGCCTGTACTGGAAGACTATCCTTTCTTTTATCTCTTTGAAGAGATGGAGAAAGCGGTCAACCAGAAGGTGGCTGGTCAAGAAGAAGAGTTGAAACGGCTCGCCGAACAAACCGAACCCCAGGAGCCCGAAGCTGAGGATCAAGAGGAGGGGCAGATTAGTTAGGAATTACTTTGTATCTGTCATCCCTTTGATTTATATAAAAATTTTCCTCCCTTTTCTTTCAGCTTTAGCTGTTTTAATTACCAGAATGAATTGATATAACCAACTTCGGAATAAACTAATAAGTTTTAAGTTCAGGGAAGTAGTTCATCTTAACTTCAGAATAAACTAACAAGTATAAGATCGGGGACACTTATAGGTTGTCAACCATCGGTCCCAGACGTTATATGTAGTTTATTTATGTCAAATTTGATTGGATCGGTCGTTTTACATGGTGTATGGGTCACTCTTATTCCGTCCTTGGAATCATTACGTAATTGAGTAGGCGTGGTTTGCGTTAGTTATGAGTTTTTGTAGGCTTTCGCCGAACCTTGGTTCTATTAAAGTCCCTTAGGTTTTACCGGTTAAGCTTGGCTCATAAAACGTCTTAAGTGAGGACCGATCTTATGTTTCGATATGCTGACTATCATTCCTTTCGTTGTAGCAGATTTCGCAGGTACAAAAGGCCATCCCTAAAGACTGAATGCCGTTGGAGGGAATATCTTAGTTCGTAATGAGTTCTGGGAGAATCACAACTCATCCATGGGGCTGGGCAAGTGCAGGAGCATCTGACTTGTCAGAGCGGTCACTGCAACTTGGGAACCTTGCGGACAAGAAGCTTCGGTCACCAGTCCAGATTCGTCCTAAGTTTACACAACCCCAAGATCGGTCCATCATTCTATTAGAAATAGTGAACTTTTGTATTTACTAGTTTGCCATTTACGTTTAATGGAATGTCTTTTATTGAGTCACACATTAATCGAAAAATCATAAGAAGTATCGCCTTGAAAAATATAGATCATCCAAAAAGCACACAAAAAAATGCTTTTGTTTATGCTTAATGTGGTTGGATAAAAAATGTTGTAGAATCAATTTTTTTTGTGAATAACTTCATTGTTAAACATCCAATAAGCTTAACTATATTTAAAAAATTCTCAAAATTACAGATGGTGCATATTGTAGAAACTCGTTTCGCTTACGCTATTATTATGATGAAAAGATTCAAAAAATTAGATATTTTATGAGAGCCATGGTTGTTAATGAGAAGTAAAATTCTTATAGAAATGATGATGTGAATAAGGCGAGAGCAATTAGAGTAAAATTATTAGAAGAAACATTTTGGGAAGAGATTGATTATATAATAACTTTCACTGAGCCTAGTTATGGTATGATCCAATTGTTTGTACTGATAACCCGAGTTTTCATATGGTTTCTCTGATATGGAGAATGATAATAACAAAGGTATAAGCAATAATTTATGCACATGAAAAGAAACAA
Organism: Utricularia reniformis; assembly: GCA_009725065.1. Classification (NCBI taxonomy): domain Eukaryota; kingdom Viridiplantae; phylum Streptophyta; class Magnoliopsida; order Lamiales; family Lentibulariaceae; genus Utricularia; species Utricularia reniformis. Next base: position 242,620 of record RWGZ01001102.1, read on the forward strand.
CAAGAAAAACAATTTCTTTTTGGATGTTGTTCATGATGTATTAAAAAAAAGACGTGTGAAATGCATAACACCTTTGTATGTGTTTATTTGTGATGTATAATGATGTGCTTTTGCTAGTATTCCTTGAACCCAAAGTGGATGTGTGTTGCTTGGGATGTATAATGATGTGCTTTTGCTAGTGTTGTGTGACATGTTCTATTATAACAATCATTGTATCGTTTCAGTCTACCGTTTTAGTAAATAGTGTGTGAAGTGTCTTTTTCTCGATAAACATAAGATCATTTGTGAATAATGAGTTTGCGGATTTCTTAGCATGTTCAGGTGATTTTAACGAAGAAGACTCTAAAGCAAATAGAGTTACGATCGAGCATTTGTCTTGGTGGATAATGCATGGGGCACCAGCTCCACATCTACACAGTTAGCTACACGTTTACTTCGACAAGTTCGTCATTTATTAATTTATTTTTATTATAGGACTTGATACCGATTTGAAAAATGTCTTATTATTTTTAGTATAAGATGTCAAATTATTATTTTAAACGCTCTGATACCAATTTGAAAAATTGATTCTTCTAGGTTTGTCGATTCGCCATTTCATCTTCCTCGTTTTGATGTCTCCGTTTCGATACTCCTAAACATTATAAACGAGAATTCAATTGCTTAAAATAACTATTTTGATTATAAATATATATGTATATGCATATATATATATATACAATAATTATTAACTTAATATAATTATTCTAATTTTTATTTTATTTATGTCATTATTAAATTCAATCATGATTGTGGAGTTTTTTGGCAAAAGTAGCTTTATCAGAAAATTTAATTATAAAAATATCATTGAAAATAAATAATTTAGTTATATAGCACTGACACCATGTCCAATTAGAAATATAATACTGATTGACACTAGATTTGACATATTTTATATATTTTTAATTAATGTTATTAATATATAATGATTTATTAATTATTATGAGAATATAAAGAACATATACAATATATTGTTCATTAAACTTTTAAAACTAATGTTTCAAAATTTCATTATATCGATACGGTATACTAGAAATTTTATTATTGATATACAATGAAATTTAAATTGTTATTTCATTATATCGATACAATATATCAAAATTTCATTATATCGATTGTTACATGTTTTAATCTACTCGATTTGAAATATCTTTTGTTATTAATTATAAATGAGTTATTTTTATTTTATCATTATTATTATTCACATAAATCATATTAATAATAACATAAGAAAAATGATATTGAAATACAAAATCAAACCAAAAATATGGATTTCATTGATTTTTAAAAACAATGTCGGTTAATTGTCTAATTTAATGTAATTCTGAACTCTAATTTATTTTTCTTGTGGTCATTTTCTAATGTTTAAACTATAAAATAACCTAAAAATTGATATTTAAATTGAAATCATGTTTTATTCAGAAATTAAAATATGTTTTTTTATAAATAAAATTTTAAATAGAAACCGATGTTTTGAAATGATGGTTATTTATAAATTAAATAATTTATAATATGAATTAAGATAATGATTTAAAATTATATTTTAGATGAATCTATCCTACTTTTTTTTTTAACTTTAAAAACAATTATTTTTATTAAATTCTTATGGGATCAATAACATTAATTGTTTTTGTTTGAGAATGTTTCCACCATAGTAGTCATTTATAAAATTAATAAATAAACATCAATTCAAAACGTAAATCACTGCTATAAAATTAATTTTTTGATTTGTCAGTGGCATTACTCTATTGTGCAGAATGTCACTGATAGTTTTTTGAATCATTTGATCTGACATGTGTATGTAAAAAAATTTCCCCATGATTGTGTCCAAATCTGACAAACCAGAATCCGTCTGATGAACTTATATATATGATAATATAATTATTTGGGACGGAAAATGGTAATAATATATTTCATTATCCATGTTTTCGATATACATGTATAGTTAATTATAAAATAAATATATACTAATTGAGCCATATACAATACATCCAAAAATCATTTCTTGGTCGTTAACTAAATTCAATGGTAAACAATTTATACTAATTTGTTGGCCATTTATGATGTTATCCCTTCTAATTTATAAATCAATACAATTTAATTACAAATACAATGTTGTGCAATATTTCAAAAGTTAACTAGTCAAGTCGTCTTAATAATGGTCTAAAATATATACTATTAGTATCCTTTGGTTCTCCAAATTTAAAAACGTGTTGCATTTTTGTTACTCCACAAATATTAATGATATCTAAATAATCTACTAAATAGTTTTTAAAAAATGATTATAATATTGATGTGTAATTAAAAGGCGAATGAAGTAGGGTCTTGATTTAATGTACGTAAGAAAGTCAAATTAAATATCTATGACAAATCTGGACGTGCCCTTACCAGTAAGTAACTCGATTATTATACTTAAGTCAAGTAACAACAATAAGCATTTATTATACAATTTTATTGTTAAATTATTAACCAAAATCACATAATCCCATTACATGAACAAGAACTCCGGCCGACCGTCTTTCTCAACACAATCATGCCGCCGCAAAGAATAGACCCCGCCGTCACTTCTAAGTCCAAGAAGACGTCGTCTCTCAGTCTAAATCCTAACTATATTCTCTCACTTTGCTTCATCGTTTTTCTTTGTACTATCCCTCTTATGCTTCTCCTACGCACGCCAACATCTGGATATATATGCACCGACGAAGCTTCCGACGTTAATCCATGGACCGGTGACCTCCGCAGCCTTGATTTCGCCTGGAACAAACTCAACTTTCATGAGTATCTTTCTTCTCCGGTTTCACTACGGATAGCTGTATTTTCAAGGAAATGGCCGACGAGCTCCACTCCTGGCGGTATGGAGCGCCACGCCAAAACCCTTTACACGGCACTTGCAGAGAGAGGTCATAGGATTCATGTCTTCACTTCTCCTCCGGTTGACAAAACGAATATCCAATCAACTAATCCCATTATTCACTGTCATGACGGAGAATCAGACAGATGGCAGCCAGTGAAAGCGTGGGAACTTTTTCAAGAACAACATAAGTTAGCGATCTTTGACGTGATTCATACCGAGAGTGTCGCTTTACCGTTCTGGCTCGCTGATGGACTAAAAAATCTTGCTGTTTCTTGGCATGGGATCGCTCTTGAGAGCGTTCAGTCAAGCATTTTTCAAGATCTTGCTCGAAGATCAAATGAACCTCGATCACCTGAATTTACAAAAAGTCTCGAGGAATCAATCCCTAAAGTTTTAAACGAGATCAGATTCTTCTCAAAGTATGCTCATCATATATCAATCACAGATAGCTGTGGAGAAATGCTGAGAAATGTATACCAAATCCCATCTGAGAGAGTTCACGTAATTCTCAACGGTGTAAATGAAGAAGATTTCATCTCAGATGCTCAACTAGGGAACAAATTCAGATCCCAAATCGGAATACCGAAAAACGCAACTCTTGTTCTTGGAATAGCTGGTAGATTAGTAAGAGACAAAGGTCATCCCTTACTATTCGAAGCATTTTCAAAGTTCAGGCTTAAGCATCCTAATGTATATTTAATCGTAGCTGGTTCAGGTCCATGGGAAAACAGATACAAAGAGCTTTCTCCTCAAGTTATAGCATTAGGATCAATGAATCCGATTCAATTACGATCGTTCTACAACGCTATTGATATTTTTGTTAATCCAACTTTAAGACCACAAGGTCTTGATCTTACAATGATGGAGGCAATGATGTCGGGGAAGCCTGTTATGGCTTCAAGATTTCCAAGCATACAAGGGACACTTATTGTTGATAATGAATTCGGGTTTATGTTTTCGCCCAATGTTGATTCGTTATATACGACACTTGAAGTTGTCTTAATGGAAGGACCACGAAGATTATCACAGAGAGGTGAGGCGTGTAAGAAATACGCAGATTCGATGTTTACTGCTCGGAAAATGGCTATTGCTTATGAGAGATTGTTTCTTTGCATCAGTAATTCTATGTACTGCCGATTCCCTTGATATAATTTTCTAGTTGTTAATGATGAGGTTATTTATTTTTTTTAACGTTATATACATAAATACTATTAAATAAATATTTTTTTAGTATTTCTCGAGAGAAAATGACATGTTTAATGATTTAATCCACAAAGTTTATGATTTTGATATATTTGATCATCAAATTATATAAAATCTAAAATCACAGTTATAAAAATAATAAACAGAGGAAAATAAGAAACTCGTGTTTTACATGAATAAATGAGAAAGAGTGAATCCAAGTGATGAAAATCACGTTACATAGAATGGAACTTTATAATGAGTATAAATTTGAATAATGAAATTCTACAAAGTGAGGCTGTAGATGTTGATCTTCTCAGGATTTTCTAACAACCATTTTACCAGGCTCTTGAAATTTATCCATCTTAAATGTTTGGTTTACATCCGAGCTAAATTGTCCAATATTCGATCCCAGTCGATCAAAATGGCTTCTTTTAGTGTGATGTTCAGAATCAAACTCCTTATAACTCCTGAAGAAACAGTAAAGATGAACAAGAAATAAGAACAGGGAGGCCAAAATTTTCTTCTGATTGAACAACCGACAATAAATTTACAACCCTACACTATATTTATACTACATCACTTTATAATATTACCCTTTGATATTACATTAATTACAAAAAATATTTTATTATTCTTCAACACCTCCTCTCAAATGAGGTAAGTGGAACCAATTCCGAAATTTGCCCTTAAGATAATCATGTCAGCCTATAATAAGTGGTTTGGTGAACAAATCTCCCAATTGGTCTACTGAACACAAATAATGAATGTCAATCTCCTTGTCTTGTACTCTTTCTCGAATAAAGTGATAATCAATCGCGATGTGTTTGATACAATCATGAAAGATGGGATTCAACGCAATTGCTATTGCACTTTTATTATCACAGTTGATGTGTGATCAACCAACACATTTGATTAAGAAGTGCAATAGTTTTATAATCCAAACCACCTCTGCAACATTGGAGGCTAATGAGTGATATTCAGCTTCAGTACTTGAACGAACAATTGTTTTCTGTTTTCGGCTTTTCCATGCTATTAAACTTCGACCAACATAGATACAAAATCCACTCACTATTCGTCTTGTGTCCGGGTTAGCTGTCCAATCAGCTTCACAAAATCCTTGTATTGAAGCTAAATTAATCTGATCGATAGGATCCTTATTCAATACTATTCCATCATATATAGTACCTTTGACATATCTTAAAATTCTTTTGACAGCCTCTATATTATCCTTGGTCAGACTATGCATGTGATGACATTTTTTATTTACACTGTAGGTAATATCAGGCCTTGTTAGAGTGAGATATTGTAATGCTTCAGCCAAGGATCGATAGTGCTCCGATCGTGTTAACTTGGGTGACTGGTCATCTGAATATTTTCGCACAGCAGAAGGAGTGGCCACTGAATTACATGTCTACATATCAGTCTTCTTTCATACATCAAGAGCATATTTACTCTATCGTAAAATTATTTGGTTATCTGTTCGATCAATCTCCAATCTCAAGAAGTATTTCAACTGACCAAGATCTGTTATCCTAAAAACATACTTCAATATTGTTTTGATCTTGTTTAGCAAAATTTCAGAGCTTCGAGTAAGAATTATGTCATCAATATATAAGAGAACAATTGCCTTTTGCTTTCCATTGTCATATAAGAATAATGAATGATCAGCTTATGCCTTTTGAAATTCAAGTTGTAATAAAGTACTTTGAAAACTTTGAAACCATGTTCTAGAAGACTGTTTAGTCCATAAATCGACCTTTTTAATTTACAAACAAATTAAGTAGGATCACCTTCATAAAACCCGGGAGGATGTTCCATAAAAACCTCTTCTTGTAACTCTCCATGTAAAAAAACATTTTTTACATCTAACTGATATAATGGACAATCATGATACAAAGCCAGATATAACACAATTCGCATAGTCACAATTTTAATCACCGGATTGAAAGTTTCATTATAATCCACACTATATTGTTGAGTGAAACCTCTAGCAACTAACCTTGCTTTAAATCTCTCTATAGATCCATCGGATTTACGTTTTACCTTATAGATTTATTTGCTACCAACAACATTCTTTCCTTTTGAACGATTTACAACTTCCCAAGTACGGTTCAGATGCATAGCATTCATCTCTTCTGTCATAGCATCAACCCATCTAGGGTATTCGGCTGCTTCTGAGTAGTTTGATGGCTCGATGACATTCTGCATAGTGGATGTATATTCTATAGTTGTAATTAAAGTATAATAAGCTAACCTTGCTTGTGGTCGATGATGTCGAGTAGATTGTCTCAATTGTTGAGCTGGAGATGTTGTTGTTATCTCATTATTTGAGGAATAATCATTTTCAAGAGATATATGTTGTTGATGTTGTTGATGGTGCTTGACTGTCAAAAGAAGTTTATGGGGAAGTTGTAGAACTATGAAAGTTTTCAATGAGATAATATGGTTGTTGAATGTCTTGATTCGATGATGATGGTGAAGAAAAGTTTGACTGATTTTTGTATGGAAACTTGTGCTCATTAAAAGTTACATCACACGATACTAATATTCTCTTCTTGACGAAATCATAACAATGAAAACCTTTCAGATGATCATTATATCCAAGGAAAACACATTCTACAGCATTAGGTGACAATTTATCTCGATACCAACGAGCAAGATGAACATATGCAACGCAGCCTGGGGTCTTTAAATAATGATCATCTGCATCAACCTCCATTAAGGTTGCACAAGGGGTTGATCCATGCAATACTCTTGTTGGTAGCCAATTTATAATATGAGCAGTGGTGTGGTACAAATCAATCCATAAAAAATGAGGAAAACTACCATAAAGCATGAATGACAAAGCTACTTCTGTCAAATGTCGATGTTTTCTTTTAGCTACGCCATTTTGAGATGGTGTATCACCACAAGAAGATTGCCATAAATGCCTGAGTTGGCAAGGTATTGTTGAAAATCATGGGAAGTGTACTCCCCACCACCATCACTACGAAGGACATTAATCCGATTGCCAAACAGATTTTCAATAAGAGCATGAAATGAACGAAAAATAGAGAATACATCGGACTTATGTTTCATAAAGTAGATCCAGATATAACGACTATAATCATCCACGAAAATCACATAATAACGAGAATGCGATAAAGAAGCACATGGAGTATATCCCCATACATCAGAATGTATTAATTGTATGGGTCGAATTGAGCGAGATAAAGATATAGTGGCTGGTTTTTGACTATTTTTGCTAATTCACAAGAGGAACAAGATAATGATGAAGCAGAAGCATCAACTCGTTGATTATTAGGATTAAATAAATGATTGAGTTTGATTACAGAATGCATAGACCAATGACCTTGGCGATGATGCAAGTAGAAGCATCAACTCGCTGATTACAATAAGAACTTGACAATACTGTAAGATCTGAACTTAAAAACATTGGAAAATAAGAGATATGAAAGGGTAAGACTTGGACATCACACTACCTTCCAAGTAATAAAGACGTCCTCGTGGTTGACCTACAACGAACACTGTCTTGGACATGAGATCCTTCAGAAAGATATGAGAATGAGTAAATATACAGGTTGCCTTGAAATCAGAAACAAGTTGTGAAATGGACAATAAGTTATACTTAAAGGTTGGGACAAGAACATTTCTAACAAGAAAATGGCCTTTAGGAGTTCGCAATCGAATATGTCCAAAGTGAGTGATGGTGTGTTGTATATGATCTCCTGTAACAATAGAACTATTACCAACATATGAAATAACATGTGAAATTTACCTGAATCTGACGTCACATGAGGAGATGCGCCACTATTGAGCACCCACATATTGTCATTTTTAGTTGATGAAGTACTAAATTCCATTTTATTCAACATTAAGCTCGAATCTACTTGGTTAGATTGAGGAATTCCACCATGGCAATCCTGAGTCTAAGTAACTGTGTGAAAAGCTGTATGTTCACCTTCAGAATTGTATCGATCATAGCAATTGGCAGCGCTATAATTCAATCTTCCACAAATTGACAAACTAGGTCAGCTTGACTTTGACATCCACGTCATCGACCACGATCAGATCTTCCTCCAACAAAACTACGACCACTACCAGTTTGATCAGAATAACCCAAATCGGGTGATGAGAAATAGCCATCACGACTACCTCTATGAAACGACCAACATAACGTCCATATGAGTTACGACCACGATTTCCTTGGTGATAATAAGTTGTAGTCAGCATTGGTTCTGAATTTGTACTAATCAAGGTCTTTGATGAGCGTTGCTCAAGACGCTGCTCGTATTACATAAAGATTGGCAACAAATTCTCAAACGTGGGCGATGGTTGCTACCAAAAGTAAAGCATCAACTGGTGATTGATATGTATCATGCAACCCATCAATAAAGTACATAACTCGATCCCGTGACGAAACAAATTCTCCAATTAAAGGCAACTGATCACAGATAGCTTCAATCTCATTATGAAATGCTAAAATAGACTTGTCACCTTGCTTAATGTTGGTCAGAGAGCGTTTCAATTGAAGGACTCTTGATTTAGTTTGCATCATATATGATGTTTGTAAATATTCCCATAATTCATGGGATGAATTCAAGTGTAGCACCTGGCTCAATATCTCCTCACACAATGTCGATTTAATCCATGTGACAACTTGAGTGTTTGAAGCAACCGAGTCTTCATATTTAGGATTTGGGACCAAAAGCTCAATATTTTTTTCTGCATTATCAGTAGAGCTTTGCATATTATACTGAGATGGAGCAACCATAGACCCATCAACATAACCAAAGCGGCGTTGATTCACAACATAATTCTGCATAAGATTACTCCAAATCGCATAATTTCCACTGTTTAACTTGATTAGAACGACATGAATGAACATATTCTGTGCAGAAAAATCTCCCATAGCAACATATTCAAAATAAGGCAGATGCCGACAGACAAACACACGAATGAAAACGATGCGGTAGAAATATCAAGTATAGAACTAAATGAAAAACGACAATCAGCTTCAACAAATTAACGACAAACTCACATCCATCCCACTTGTGACACCATGAAGAAACTGTAAAGATGAACAAGAAATAAGAACATGGAGGCCAAAATCCTCTTCTGATTGAACAACCGACAAAAAATTTACAAACCTACACTATATTTATACTACACCACTTTACAATATTACCCTTTGATATTCCATTAATTACAAAGAGTATTTTATTATTCTTCAACAACTGCCATCATCCTTATCACTCCTTCATTCTACTACACATTTGACATCATTATCGTTGCTTGAATTTATTTTCCCAACACTCGCCCCCAAACACCTTTTCCTCATCTACGACATGGTGGCCAATAGAGGCAAGCCCATCACAAATATTTTGAATGTGCATAAGTGCTATGTGAGCTTTTCCTCGATCTTTCAGAAATAGCTAAGTTGGTGTTTAAGGTAAAGTGTGTTCCTGGGAGTCACGAGCATATGCTATCTTAAAGGCCTATCAAACTGCATATGTAGCGTCAAGGCCTACAACTAGACAAGGGATTCCTCATAGAGTGTTGAGAACATCCAACCCCTGAGAAGAAAATCGTTCTTTTTCCAAGATAGGAATTGTGGGTTTATTGTATGTTGATTCATTGCAGGGACATTTTTTGTTGGTGTCTAATTTGCAAGAGTAATATGATGGGCAAGATCTTGACTTTATGCTAGCCCTATGGTTTGTTCACGCCACATAGAATAGTTTGAATGTGTGAGTTTTAGAGTGATGAAATTACCGACGCTGAGAGTGGTGTAATGTTTGAATACTAGCCCAGACCACATGTACTGGTCTAGGCCGGTACACCAATATACCTCTGGCAACCGACGATATTCCGGTCAAAGAGCACTTTTGTAGAGTGTAGAGTGTATATTAATTGTTAAAAACATATTTGGCTTCATGCAATATTACACTCTACCAACGTGGATGTTACAACACGTCTCTAGAGGTTTTGGTTTAGTGAATGTGCTTCTTTACAAATCAAAATTCACAATTATTTTAACTAAGAAAATATATTCCTAATTATCATAACATCAACGCCTCAAATGTCATAATCTATATAGACAAAATGATACTAAAATATAGAAAAAAAAATTTCATATTCATCCATCTGTATCCACCGAATTCATTACCATCAAAATAAATTAAGGTAAAATAACACTGAAAATCATAATCTAATTCCACATAAACATTTAATCATCATTATCTTCAACATTGACATGAACATCCTTTGAAGATCTTTCATTAGGAATTGCATTATGATAATCGTCTTTTAAAGGGATAAAAATGAAACTAACATACAAGATAAAAAAACTAAAGAGTAAAATTTACTTGGTAGAGTAAGATTGAGAAGTAAAGTTTCATCATATAGCATGGTTGTTGATGAGGGATTCGGGGCCCGATACCCCGAACTAATGGAGGCCCAAACTATACTGGGCTGGCCCATGTGACAAGAAACGAACCTACATGATCCAATATCCGAAACTTAGTGATAATCTAACCCATTTAATGTAACGACGCCCGAAGGCCCCACATAATGAGCAGGATCAAAGGAAGGGAACCCGGATCGTTAAACCAAGAGTTGGGAGACCGATCTTAGAATCGGTCAAAGGTACTTACGAGAGTGTAGACAAACAGTTACGTCTGGGCAGCGGGGAGTCTCCATGCGTTTCGTTGCGGCGCTGATGACGCTGTCAGGGCCGTTACATGACGTTTTCCATGCACGATTCTCATCTATAAATACAAGGTGAAATGACTCGCCGAAGAGGACCTTTTCTCTCGTGTGCAGGCTTACGTTCACTGCATTTATTGTTTGTTATCATCCTTAGTCATTTTCTAAGCCTTTATCGCCTGTAGACTCGGTGGTTTTTTTCCTTTTCTTTAGGGGTTTTCCATGTTAAATTGCATGTTTCTGCTTCCATTTTGCATTTATTATCGTTCCCAAACTTAAACAAATTATAAAAACAGGTTCCGATAATCTCGAACCTGTCGATTGTTAGTACTCATGTCTTTTAGATCATAACAGTTTGGCGTCGTCCGTGGGGATTATTTCTGGATTCCCATTTGAGGTCTCTAACTGAGAAGGACAAGTAGAATCATGGCGATTGGAAATTCTGCGGATAATAGCGATGAGGATCTTCCTAATAATCTTCCCGCCTCTGCTTTCCCTCTAAAGTAATTGGAGGTTGTTATTCGGAATGAGGATACGAGAGTAATCGTGAAATGTGCAGCTCTGATGAAGATGAGATTATACTGCGAGGAGTTACTATTAGGAGGCGTAGGTATTTGTCAACTCCACCTACTCCCACTAGGAATTCTACTCTTGTTCCTGAGACCAATAAGGAATGCATGCAAGAACATATTCACGAGCTCACTAGGGAGTTGGAGGCGTTACGTGCACAAAGGGATTTTGAACCCGACTTGGGGAAATCCAGGACTATTTATAGAGCCATGGAGTCCCCGATCTTGCAAAGCAAGGATGAAGACTAGTGTCATAATTTACCTATGGCCCACACTTCATCTCAACACTTGGGCAACATTTCTGTTGCTTTGGGAAACTTGATGCTCCTATTTTATGAAAATATCTGGGAGGTAGTCTCAAATTGGTCATATCGCAATCCTAAATGATTGCCAACTTTCAAAGGAGACAGAGATCCCATTGATCAAATCGCTGACATTGAGTTAAGGATTGGAACGGTCCGGGCATCGGATTCATTGAAGTGCCGCATATTCGCGGTAGGATTACAAGGAGATGCATGAACTTGGTTCAAGAACTTGCTGGCCCGCTCCATATAATCGTATGGCTGTTTTATATTGGCTTTCTCTGAGAAATTCCCACCGAATGTAGGACCGCTCCGAAGCATACATGAACTATATCAATTGAAATACGTCTTGTCAAAGATTAGATCCCAGTCCTTTATGGAGAAATTCAATAAAATAGCACGGGACATTAAGTTGCAGCTGAGGGACAAACTCGATATCTTACACCAGGTCCTAGGACTATGTGGTCTCTCAGCCAGTTTGGTCAAGAGTCCCCCACCCACATTGGGAAATGTTCTTCAAAAATTCAACAAGTATATTAAGGTGGATGAGGTATTGGGACCGAACCTGAGGAAGCCCATCAGAAATTCTGAACCCATAGGTGATCATAGGGTTGCATACCATAGGAGACAGTCTCGGGAAGTAGGGGATGTGATTACTGAAAAAGAAATGTCCCCAAAGAGGGAATATAAAGGGGTGTATTGCAAATTGCATCATAATAACGATAACCCGACGCTTAAGTGCACGCAGATGCACGAGACAATAGCAGTTATGATGAAAGAAAAGCTCAATCAGAAAGATCAAGAGGGAAAACTTAATGATTCTTCAACGAAGGGTCGCCAAGGTGATTACCGCTACAAACTGCGGGGAAAGGATAATCGGAGGCATCCTCGAAATTACTATGATCGAGCGAAGGACCGAAGGTCGCCTCCGCCAAAATATGACAGAGGCATGCACGGTAGAGAGAATCGTGGTCATGGCAGAAGATGATGATTTCGCTATCGGGGCGGCAGAAACCCGCAAAGTGAAGGTGAGAGAAAGGAGAATCTTCCTCTCCCACCCACGGATATGGATGCACAGCCTCCACAGAATGAGGTTGTACCCCAACAACGAAAGTTCCTGGAGAAATATCATTATCTCTAGAGGAATAAGGATCAACGAATTGGTCCGTGAACGAATGAGAGCAGTCCACGAGAAATCCGAAGAGGATAATGAATCTGTCGCGTGAGTTAAGTATGATGCGACTGCATAATAGTCCTCTTCTTATGAGGACAATATTACCTTCACCGTTGCTGATCGGGAAGGAATCATTAACCCTTGTGATGACCCTCTCATTCTCACAAGAATTATTTCAGGCCATTGGGTCCACAGTATTTTGGTGGACACTAGAGCGTCTTATAATATGATAAGACTCGAAGTGGCGGAAACACTTAGGACTTAGGGCCCAATCTTACCATTGCTAATATCACTCTCTGGCCCTTTGATCAGAGAAGCATTATACCGTGTGAGAAGATCTTGTTCCTTAATACTTTGGGAGATAGCCTTAAGGATGAGACTGTGATCCTTGAATTTATAGTTGTTGAAGTCGACATGGCTTATAACGTCATTATTGGAAGGACCGGACTCATCAAGTTCGAGGCGGTACCTTCAGCTTATCACTTGATGTTGAAATTTCCCTCTATCAAAGAATTATATCTGTAAAGGGGGATCAAGCTGTAATAAGACAGTGATACATGAGCTCATGCGCACGTGGGCACCTAAGAAGAAAGCTAGGGTAGATCTTTTGGAAGAGCCACCATATCGTGACAAGCTATGGAACCAATTGGGTTCAAACTGATCAATATGATTGTGGAAAACTCAACCAAGACTACTCGCATCGGGGCTAACCTAGCCCGCCATTTTGATGAACAACTCACTCATTTATTGAGGAGCCATGTGGCAATATTCGCTTGAACCCCGGATGATGTTCCGGGTATTGACCGATCAGTGAGCGAGCATGAGATCAACAAAATGCTACATGCTGAAAAGCTGGAAGTAATTGGAACGGAGGTGAACAAAATGCTACATGCTGGATTTATCAGAGAAGTTCACTATAATGAATTGATGGCAAACCTCGTGGTTGTCTCCAAAGCTGATGGAAATGGAGGATGTGCATCGATTTCAACGATGTCAACAAAAGTTGTGAATCCGACCCGTTCCCATTGCCTCATATTGACCTATTGGTGGATATTGTTGCTAGAAGTACTATGATGAGGACCATAGATTCTTATTTAGGGTACCATCAGATTTTCCTTGCTTGAGAAGATTAAAAAAAATCAGCTTTTCTAATCAAAGATGGCGTATACTGCTATGATTTTATGCCATTTGGCTTGAAGAACGATTGGGAAACATACTAGAGGCTTGTTAATAAAATCTTTAGACATTTGATAGGCCATATGATGGAAGTGTATGTCAATTATATGATTATCAAGTCCATAAATGATGAAGATCATATTTTGTACTTGTCTCGCTATTTTGAAGTATGCCGTAAATGTAAGCTCAAACTGAATCTGAATAAGTGCTGCTTGAGGAATCAAAGTGGAAAATTCTTAGGATATTATGTTTCTTAAAAAGACATTGAGGTTAATCTTGAGAATGTTAAGACTATTATTGACATACAACCTCCGAGAAATAAAATGGAGTTTCAAAGACTGACTGGTCGATTAGCTGCATTGAGCAGATTTGTTTTTAATTCTACCGATCGGACCTTGCCCTTCTTCTGAGTACTCAGGAAAGCAAGTCAGTTAGAATGGACTGAGGAATGTGATCTAGCATTTTCGGAATTGAAGACATATTTGAGGACTCCGCATATGATGGTGAGTCCAAGCAGCGATGAACATTTGAGATATTATTTGGCTGTATATGAGGCCACAGTGAGTGCCGCTCTAGTTACCATAAGAGATGATATTCATAGGCCTATTTATAATGTGAGTCAATCTTTAGTATTTGCAGAGACCCTATACACTAACCTGGAGAAATTCATACTAGCATTAAATAAAACAATATCTAAGTTAAAACATTATTTCGAAGGCAGAAAAATTTATGTATGTATTGATCAACCCTTGAAAGCAGTTCTGAATTAAGCAGATCTGAATGAGAGATGATCCAAATGGGCGATTAAAATCAATGTTATGTATATGGAATTCGTGCTGTGAAGGGCGATCAAGGCTTAGGTTTTGGCTGACTTCGTGGTTGAAATAACCAGATCGGAGGTATGCTTGAACCAAGATGGTGACCGATGGATAATATACGTTCATTGGTCAACCTTCGGAGGATAGGGAGTTGATATTACTTTTACTACTTCACAATGAGATGTTATTCATTCTTCAGTTAAATTCCTATTTTCGGGAACAAATAACATGGTGGATTATGAAGCTTTATTGTTTGGAATGAATCTGGCTTAAGAGATGGGAGTCGCTAAAGTGCGAATGTTCTCATATTCCAAGTTAGATGTGGAACAATTTGCAGGAAGATTCGGGACACATGAGCCAATGATGAAGATGTATCATGGCAAGGTCCTAGAGATATTCAAGAAGTTGAGCGAATTCTTGCATAATCATGTACCACGAGATCAGAATAAGGTCGCAGATGCATTTCCTAGATTGGCTACAAGCATACCGAACATAGGGCCGAGTATTGTACATGTTCATATCCACGATCATCCTTCGGTCGAGATCTTAGTGACATTTATACTCGCATGTGCTCTTACCAACGAACCATGGAACGAGAACATAATAAGTGTGTCTTACCCAGAGAATTTTCCAAATGAGACCTCGTTCTTAGAACCATAAGGGTTTAGAGGAATGTAGGAAAACTTGGGAGAAACTGGGAAGGGCCCTATCGAGTTATCAAAAAATTGGAGGCTGGGGCTTATAAGTTATAAACTTTAGATGATGATGAGATCCCTCGAACCTAGAATGTCTCCCAGCTCAGCGATTCGGGACATTGCGGAGTACATTCCCATATGAGCTACCTTATATTTTCCGTCCAACTCGGAAACTTAAGATGATAGGATGGATATTTGGGTTCCTGCTCCTAACAACTCGTTGACCAATTTCTCCCTTTCAGCCCGGACCGATACTAGTTCCTCTTGTTTTATTTTAACTTGCATTTGAGCTAGGGCAAGTTGATCCTGAATCTCTTGGGGGACCGACGTGTCTCTTTGGGCCTTATGAATTGCGTCTGCCATTGTCAATCCTTTTCGCAACAGCTGCAATAGTTGCCACATCCAGGAAGGCCCCGACTTATTCTGGCTCCGATGCATTTAGCTAAACGTTACCAGGGTCTCTCTTCCCTTAAAAACAGAAGTCTTCCAAAAAAGCGTCTCTCCAAGACGCTATCTTCTTGCCCCACCCCTTCGAGAACCTTTCTCGATGCTCTCCACTAGATCCAAGATATGCTTCAGGTCTGAATCAGCTTCTTCATATGGGGCAGGGTCCTTTATTATGATCCCATTTTTCTTTACCGGGGCTTAGATTTCAACGATCTTCTTCAGCTGCTTCGGGGACATTTTATCCGCCACTCTTTTCCCTTTGTCCAGGGGCACTGGCGGCATGGAGACATTTTCTCCAAGACTCGGATTAGGGAGAACTTCTTCTACCCGATTAGCTCAATGCAGCAATAAGGTTACCATCTTAGGACCAATAGGAGAGCAATTCCTTATCTTGTACAAGCTGGATAGGCTCATGGAACGGAATTTGACTGTTACCGCCTCTGCCACCTCCCCCATCGTTCGTGGAGCGGGCTCTCTACTGCTAGACCATTCCCCGCAGAATGAATGCATAAAGGGCCCGCAGATGTAGAGCCTGATGGAGGTAGCAGCGTAGATGAAGAACCCGATGGAGCCAGGGGTTGTGCAACCCTGAAGTCCCCAGAGAGGTCCTCCTTGTCTAGGCTGAAGTTGCTTCCATTTGTTTTAGCCGTGAACTTGGCATTATTTCTGTTGAATCCGCAAAATAAATTAATGAGGGTAAGGATATCTGAATCTAAGTAAATTATGCTCTATACCCGATCCTTCAAACGAATCGGATCTTGAAATAATCCCCTTATGGGTTGGAGCTGCGGTCTTACCCACGATGCCTATTTTGATTAATTTATTTTCCCTAAGGATATCAATACGCTTAAGGCGCTTTTCCAAAGAGGGAAGCATCGCTAAGGTTTTAGCGATGTCTTCGTGAGAAGGGTTGAACAGGGTACGTCCAACATACTTATAAGCTGATGTTGTGTGGTCGGCCACACCTTCAACAATTCCTCCTTCGAGTCCCCTATCCAGACATAGCATGACTCTCATTCATGAATGGAATCCTTCTTATCCACTATGACACACTCTGTGGTCTGGGTAGCTATATAGAATAACTTTCAGCACCCAATAACTGTTTAACCCTTCGGGACCCTACTAAATACAGATTAAAATATAATTCTATGGTCGGTTCTATGCCCTGTTTGTGGCAATCGAAAATAAAGCCACTATATACATGTAACTACCCGGAATAAGGTATAGGTTAGGTAGTGGATTTCACGAAGAACGACTGCTACAAAAGGGTGTAACGGAAATCGCAAACAGCACTTCAGGGAAGCATAACTGACCGGAATAGAGTTGGGAGGAGCCATCATTTCCTCATGAAGGAAACAAGGAACGTCATCTTTTCCACTCAATATTGAGTAATGGGTGGGAATAGAAAATCTGACTCGAAGTTCTTCAGTATCGATTTCAAACAAGGCGGGGTATCTAGTTTTGCGAGGAGCCATAATCTTTACCTTAGGAGTGTTGAATTAGGGAAATCAATGTTTGAGAGAGAACGAAATCGCACCGGGATTTGGTTTCCTTGAGAGAAATTCGCAAATGACGATGGATGGTGAATAGTGCTAAAACCCTAGTTTATATACATATCCCCTGGCTATTAGTAGATTGACACGTATACTGCTGCAGACGGTTGTAGTCTGGTTGTACTCATCTCGCCTGTTAGTTAACATAATACAAAGAAGCACATGACCATTTTAACGTTAAACTAAAAATGCTGTAAAATAGCCGTTATTGATTTCAAATTTAAATTCAATTAATAAATCACTAAGAATAGGATCGGTCCTAGGGACGTTTGCCACAACTGGTTATGGTACGGTCCTCCTTTACACATGATCGGGCGACATGCTTAACAAATTTTTTGTCAAGTAATCGGCCTTGTATCACCTCTAAGATTGCGATAAGCCCAATGGGATAGTGATGAGGGCTTCGGGGCCAGGTACTCCGACGTAATGGAGGCCCAAACTATACTGGGATGACCCATGTGACAAGAAACGAACCTACATGACCCAAGATCCGAAACTTAGTGATAATCTAACCCATTTAAGGTAACGAGGCAAGAAGGCCCACATAATGTGCAGGACGGAAGAAAGAGAACCCGGACCGTTAAACCAAGAGATGAGAGACCGATCTTCATATCGGTCAGAGGCAGTTACGTGCGGGTGGCGGTAGACAGATAGTTATGTCTGGGCAGCGGGTAGTCGCCATGCGTTTTGTTGCGGCGATGATGACGTTGTGAGGGCCGCTATAGAGCGTTTTCCATGAACGATTCTCGTCTATAAATACAAGATGAAATGGCTCGCCTGAAAGGACATTTTCTCTCGCGCATAGGCTTACGTTCACTGCATTTATTTTTTGTTATCATCCTTAGCCATTTTCTAAGCCTTTCTCGCCTATAAATCCACAGTTTCATTAATATATTGGATAAGAGTATTTACGCTATTAGCTCGGTGATTTTTTGCCCTTTTACTAGGGTTTTACACATTAAATCATGTGTTTCTACTTCTATTTTGCATTTATTATCGTTCCCCAACTTAAGCAAATTATAAAAACATGTTCCGATAATCTCGAACGTGTCGACTTTTAGTATCCAAGTCTTTTAAACCATAACAGTTGTCAATTCTTCATTATGCAAAAATGGATCTCCTTCATCTTTAATACTCATTAAAGAAGCAAGAATACGATGTAAGGAGCTTTATAATTTATCCTTTCGCATTCCTCATTCCGCTCATATATGATTTTGAGGGGCAACAATAGAGATTGAAGACAAAGTGGACTTGTGCGATTAGCCCTAATCAAGGGCAAAAATGGAGACTTCGTGTGAACGAAGAAGAAGTAAGAAAGATGAACTTTTTTCAGACTTTGTGGCTTGTGCGATTAACTCTAATCCTCAATTTGAAAATAAGGTCTTTATTTGCATTTTTAAATTTTTTTGTGATTTAATGGGTAAAACCCTAAACCCGACTCACCCTACCCGATAACCCATAAACCAGCCTAGATAATTCACAATATCGATGTGAATTGGAACTGTTATGGTCTAAAAGACCGTGGTATTAACAGTCAACAGGTCCGAGATTATCGTAGCATGTTTTATTATTTGTAAAAATTGGGGGAATGATAAAAAATGAAAATAAAGCAATGAACATGCGATTTAAAGTGGAAAACCCCTTAGTAAGTGAAAATACCACCTAACTAGGAGTAAGAATACTCTTAGCCAAATTCATTAATAAACATTGAAGTTAGAACAAAATCAAAGAGAAATAACGAAGAACATATGCAGTGAATATAAGCCTGCATACGTCGAAGGGTCCTCCTTGGCTTTGCCTTGTATTTATAGATGAGAGTTGTGCATCAAAAACGCCGTATAACGGCCCTGACAACGTCATTATCGCCATAACAAAACGCATGACAACTGCCCGCTGCACAGAGAGAACTATCTGTCTACCCACTGCCAACTCATAACTACCTCCGAAGATTGGTCTTCCAGCTCTTGGTTCAGCGGTCCGAGTTTCTTCCTTCGGTCCTGCTCATTATATGGGCCATCGGGCCTCATTATATGGGCCAGATTACTTCCATGTTTAGGATCTTGGGAAATGTAAGTTGGTTTCTTGTCACATGGGCCAGCCTAGTATAGCTTGGCCCTCAATAAGTTCCCGGGCTCCGAAGCCCTCATCACTAGCCACTCGAGCATTATCGCTATCATAGAGGTGATACAAGACCGACTACATGATAGAAGATATGTTAGGCGTAACACCCGATCATGCGTAACGGAGGACCGTTCCTGAACCAGTTGTGACAAGCGTCCCCATGTCCCTATGACAAGAGTCTTTGGAGCACGGACCGAAGACCCTAAAGACCCGATGGAGTAAGAGAGGGGCAGATAGAATAAGATATGTTTAAGTTATTCATTGTAACATCTTTCTCCATATTATGACAATTTGTCTCTCAAACCTTTTGTTTAAGTTATCAAACTCAATTGAAGCAATTGTGAAAAAGGCATTAGGTTCGGATTTCAACGAGGATGTTCCTCCCTACCTTTGAGGATTTTCTTTATTTTGCTTAAGTGTAGGGTTTGGCAAAAGAGGAATATAGTTGGGTTGTATGATCAGACGTAAGAGATCTGTTGTGGGTGTGAATCACTTTTATTCAGTCCCTATGTTCATGATCAGATCGGATGATGTAGCCTCGGTTCTTTATGATTCCCATGACAAGCTTCGGCCAAGCCCATGTTCTATATAAGTCATACGACAGGCTTCGGTCGAGACCCACTTCTACATGAGTCCAAAGACAGGGTTGACTTGTTCTTTGATTGATCAATTCCATCCGCGCTCTCTCTTCTCATGGTGGAATACAAAAGCATAAGGGCTATATCCCCAAACGCGATATTAAGTTCATAGTGAATTATGGGAGCTTTGCAATCTAACCGAAGCACTCTTCCATGTGCATGAGCATCTGACTTCGTCAGAGTGATCACTGTTCTTGGAGCCTTACAAATAAACCACTACGGTCACCAGTCCAAACTCGTCCAAAAAATCTTATCTTCAGGATCGATCATTCACCTAACGAGAAATAGTTTATATTATGCTTACTTATATTCTTTTCATAATTGGGGAACATATTTATGGTTTGGAATTGTTATTGATAATCAAAGATTTACAAAAAATATAGTCGTAGATTCATGACTTCAAGGTTCGGTAGATCTCATCACTATCTAAAGTCTCTAACTTGTAAGCCCCAACTTCCAGTTTTTCAAAATTCAGTAGGGTCCTTCCCAATTTTTGTAAAGTTTTCCTACGTTCCTCAGAACTTTTATGCTTCTAAGGACGAGGTCACCTTAGGAAAATTCTCTAGGTAAAACACGGTTATTATGGGTCCATTCCATAGTTCGTTGTTAAGAACACATGTATGATTAAATGACATTTCTTTTTTCCACGACTATTTCCAAATCTAACGATCTTCTTTGTCGTTCATATGCTCATCATACGGAGTTATCCGAGGTGACCGAATGGCCACCTCCACTGGACTAACTGTTTCGGATCCATACACCAAGGAGAATGGAGATTCTAGGGTAGTAGATGAAGCATAGTTCAATAGGCCCAGAGTACTTCATAAATGTGATCGGGCCACTTCCCCTCAGATCTTCAAACTAAATTTTCAATCACTTCAGGATGGTTCGATTAGATACTTCGGTAAGCCCATTAGTTTGGGATGAGCATCTGACAAAAAATGTTGGGTAATGTCCAGTTTAAGACAAAGTTCCCGAACCATCCGTCCATGCAATTGAGTTCCATTGTCAAATATCAATGCGATGAACTCCGAAGCGACTTACAATATTTCTCCATAGGAAATTCCTGACAACCCATTCAGATATCGTGGACACAACCTCTGCTTGTACCCACTTGGAATAATATTCCATTGCCACAATGCAAAATTTTCGTTGTTCCACAGATCTAGGGAACGGTCCAAATATATCAATTGTCCATTTGTCAAATGCACAGGGGAGAGGGTTACCAATAGGGGAACCCGTAGTTGTTATGAGACTGAAGCATGATATTGACAGACATCGCAACGCTTGGTATAGTTTATGGCATCTTCGAGTAATGTCGGCCAGAAATACCCAGCTTTGATGATGCGGAGATATAGGGATCGAGCCGGAATGTATACCACATACTCCTTCATGAACATAAATTATGATAGCTTCGACTTAAGTAGGGGTCAAGCATCGTAAGAGCGGTCCCTCAAAACTTTTTTTAAACAATCACTCATCATTTTGCACATATCTTTTAGCTTGTAATTCAATCTTCCTAGCTTCTGAAGTATTTTCAGGAAGGTTATCAAGGGATCCATCTATGTGGGTTCCCCAGGAGTATCGGTAACCTCAATGCTTAAGCTCTGAAGTTCATGGCATAGAGCCCCGACATCCTCAATAGACTGTTCGGTCACCGGGATCTCGACTGAAGGATGATATTGTATCCGACCCTATGTTCGGTATGTTCGTAGCCAATCTGGCTAATGCATATGCAACCTTATTCTGTTCTCGTGGTACATGATCAAGTGAGAACACGCTGAACTTTTTGGATATCTCTAGGACCTTGGCATGATACAATTTCATCAGAAGCTCATGAGTTTAGAATCTTCCAGCGAACTGTTCCACAACTAACTTGGAGTCAGAAAACATTCGTACTTTGACAACTCCCATTTCTCGGGCCAGATTCATCCCAGATAATAGCGATTCATATTCCACCATGTTATTCGTGCCGAGGAACAATATGACTCGATAATATCCCATTGCGAAGTAGTGAAAGTGATACTTGCTCCATTTCCCCGAAGGTTGATCCGTCAACATGTACTATCCATCGGTCATATTTCTGATTTAGGCGTACTGCGGGTCGGGTCATATAGACCACGAAGTCAGCAAGGATCTGAGCTTTAATAGCCTTCGGGGCACAAATTCTAAATACATGACACTGATTTAGATTGCCCACACCTATAATTTTCCTTTCAAATCAGCTTGATTCAGAACTGCTTTAAGGGGTTGATCAGTGTACACATACACTTTCATGCATTTGAAATAATGTTTCAACTTAGATACCGCTTTATTTAGTGCCAACATGAATTTTTCAATATTAGTGTACAGAGTTTCAAGCGATACTAGAAAATGACTCACATAATAAACATCTATGTGGATATCATCCCTTATAGTCACCAAAACACTGCTCACAGCGCCCTCATAAATGGCCAAATATTACTCCAAGGCTCATCACAACTCAGACTATCCATCATTGAGAGAGTGCTCCAATATGTCTTTGAGTTCTGCAAACGTCCAATCGCACTCTTCGATCCATTCCAACTAACTCGCCTTCCTGAGTACCCTGAAGAATGGTAAGGCCAGATAAGTGGATTTAGACATAAATTTGCTTAGTGCAGCCAACCGACCGATCAGTCTTTGGAATTCCCTCTTATTCCATGGAGGCTGCATATCAATAATAGCCCGAACTTTCTCGGGTTTGACCTCAATGCCTTTTTCCAAACCATAATACCCCAAGAATTTGCCACTTCGGATTCCGAAGCAACACTTGTTTGAATTTAGTTTTAGTTTATATTTGCGGCACACTTCAAAGTAATGAGACAAGTACGAAATGTGGTTATTCATGGACTTAACAATCATGTCATCAACATACACTTCCACAATATGGTCTCTGAAATCTCTAAAGATTTTGTTTACCAGGTGCTGGTATGTTGCTCCAGCATTTTTCAGGCCGAATGGCATGACGACATAGCAATATAAGCCATCTTAGGTAATAAACGCAGATTTCTTCTGATCATTTTCGGCCAAGACGATTTGATAATATCCAGAATAAGCATCCATAGTACTCATCATTGTACTTCCAGAGACAGCATCCACACCATACGATCGATATGAGGAAACGCAAAGGGTTGGATTCACATCTCTTGTTGACATCGGTAATATCGATGCACATTCTCCACTTCCCATCAGCCTTGGAAACAACCACAAGATTTTTAACTCATTCAGTGTATTGAACCTCCGTGATGAATACATCATGCAGTAGTTTGTTCACTTCCGTTCGTATCACCTCAAGATTTTCAGGAGAATAACGTCTCATATTTTGCCTAACGGGAGCAGTATTGATCCGATGTTCACTCACAGATCAGTCAATACCTGGATCATCATCCGGGGTCCAAGCGTATATATCAACATGGCTTCTCATCAATTGGATGAGTTGTTCCTCAAAATATTGGGTTAGATTTGCCCCGATGCGAATAGTTTTGGTTGAGTCTTCCTCAACCAAATTGCTCAATTTGAACCTGATGGGTTCCATGGCCTGTCGGGGGTGAAGTGGCTCTTCTAAAATGTCCACCCAAGCTCTCTTCATAGGCGCCAACGTTTGGCACGAGCTCATGTAGCACAACCTGGCTACAGTTTGATCCACCTTCACTGATATCACTCCTATAGTAGATGAGAATTTTAGCATCATATGATAGGTTGAAGGTACCGCCTCAAACTTACCGAGCCCGGTGCTTCCAATAATGGTGTTGTAAGCCAAGCAATGTTTTCATATCGAACGGTATACCTTCCGGTACTTCAAATTTCGCTCGGTACCAATATTTTTTTTCATACCCCCAATACCAGATATTAAGGTCGATTTCTGGGTTTTTTCGGGTCTGACCCTAAAAAACTATTTAAATATTAATTTTTTTAAAAAATAAAATTTGGTACCGTCTGGTATACCGGTCGTACCCCTCAAACCGGTCCGGACCATTACGTAATTCTGGACCGGTATGAAAACATTGAAGCCAAGTCAACTTCCACAACAATGAACTCAAATATCTCAATCTGATCCTTAAGTTGGTCACCCAAAGTCACATGAAACAAAATTTTTCCACACGGAATAATATTTCTCTAATCGAAGGCTCAGATGGTGATGTTGATGATAGTGAGATTGGGGCTCTAAGCCCCCCAGTGTTTCAGTCACTTCGCGCCTTATCAGATTGCACGAAGCCCAGTATCCACTAAGATCTTGTAGACCCGATGGCCAAAAATAATTCCAGTTATGATAAGAGGTTCATCACATAGATCAATAATCTCTTTCTGATCAACAGCGGTGAAGGTAATAGTGTCCTCGTTAGGGGAGGACCGCTCCCTAACTGCATCATACTTTACCAATGCGACAGATTCATTATCTTCTTCGGATTTTTCATGGGGAGCTCTTTTCTTGTTGCGGACCGATACATTGATCCTTATTTCGCCAGAGATAACGTAAATTCTTCCGGCTACCTCCTGCTCTTGAGGCACAGCCTCATTTTACGGAGGTTGGGTTTCCATTTCGGTTGGTGGGAGAGGAAGATTCTCATGCATCCCGCCTTCGTTCTGCGGTGCTCTGCCGCCCCGACCCCGAAAGCGTCTTCTTCTGCCATGTCCAAGGTTCTCTCGATCGTGCAGGCCTCTTTCATATTCAGGAGGAGGCAATCTTCGGTCCTCCGTTTTATCATAATAATTTTAGGGATGCCCCCAATTATTCTTTCCCCGCGGCCTATAACGACCCTTCAGGAGAGATTTAGGATGTTTGCCCTTCTGATCATTCTGATCGAGGTTTTCATTCGTCAAGGCTGCTACTGTTTCCTGCAGCAGCGGACACTTAAGCGTCGGGTGATCATTATTAGGATGCAATTCGTAGTACACCCGCATGTCCTGCCTCTTCGGTGGCATAGCTTCTTAGTGGCTACAACCTCAACTTCTCGAGACTATCTCTTAGGGTACACAACCCTATGATCACCTACAGATTCAAAATCCCCGATAGGCTTACTTAGACTAGGTCTCAACACTTCATCCACTTTAATATATTTATTGATCTTTTGTAAAAGTTTTCCCAATGTGGATGAGAGACTATTCACCAAACTGGCTGAGAGTTCGCACGGTCCAATGACCTGCTGTAAGATATCGATTTTGTCCCTTAGCTCTAACTTAATGCCCTGGGCCGTTTTGTTGAATTTCTCCATGAAGGACCACAGACTCATTTTGGGCGGGATATACTTCAGCTGATACAAATCCAGCAGACTTCGGGGCGATCCCACATTTGGTGCGAATTGCTAAGAGAAAAGCCAGAATAATGCCGCCATTAGAATGAATGGAGTGAGCCGGTAGGTTCTTGAACCAGGTTCGTTCATCACCTTGTAAACCAGCCACGAATATACGGCATTTTAGGGAATCCGATGCCCGGATTGTTCACATACTTAGTTCAAAATCAACAACGTGATCAATCGGATCTTCGTCGCCTATGAAAGTAGGCAATCACCCGGGATTCTGATATGATTGATCTGGGCATGCCGCCATATATCTTCAATAAAATGGGAGCATCAAATCTCCCAATGCAGTAGAAACACTACCAATTATTGAGACGAAGTGTGGGCAATATGTAAGTTGTGCCACCAGTCTTCGTCCTTGTTTCAGGAATAGGGGCTTCATGGCCATATAGAATAGCCCAGGATTTCTCCCAATATCGTAATCAAAACCTTTTTGTGTGCGTAATGCTTCCAAATCCTTTGTAAGATCGACGATTCGTTTTTGCATACGTTCTTGGTCACTCTTAGTAACAGAGGTGGAATTCCTAGCATGGGAGGAGGTGTAGATAAATACATACGCCTTCTGATGGTAACTCCGCACCGTATAATCTCCTCTTCATCGGAGCTCCGCATCTCAGTATTACTCTTGTTGGGAAAATTACATCCTTCGGAGAAGAAAATAATTCATGTTATCTGGGGTTGGATTGAATTGATACGATGAGAACCGAATGCGAATGAAGAAAGGTAAAAGACACAAGATTTAGCGTGGAAACCTAAAACCTGGAAGATCATGTGATCGATAAACCTCGATTGTGAAGTCACTATCACAAGAAGAATAGAGATACAATATGCTACGATATTGATTGATTGATTACAATTGTCTTCATGATGCAACTATTTATAGAGTCTAAACTATGAAATATTCTACTGAATATTCTACAATGTTCTCTTTCCATATCTTTGACCGCATCTTCCATAATCTAGTTAATAAGATATATTTGTATATATTCTTCCATATATATTACCATAATATATTTTCATATATTTTTCCATATATATGAAACCAACAAAATATGTCTCAATATCTTATTCCATATATTTCATGAGTCAATTAAGAAAAGATATTTCCCCTGCGATTCTCTTAAATCCCGATCAAAGTCTAATCTAACCGCTATCAAATAGACTCATAACAATCGTCCAATCGGTATCCTTGATCTGTCAACGAGGCCGATAAACCTTGCTATCACCGATCTCATTTGTTGATTTTCCTGAAGGCCTCTCCTATCGATCCATCTTAACCGGTGTTCCACTCCCACTCGACAATGCCGGTTTCCCCGCATCTTCACCATTGTGTCGATTTCGAACGTGTCCTCGTTTTGTGATACCCGGTCGGTTCGTCATGGTGTTGATCCCCACATACACACTTCCAGACTTAACTCCCCTAGCCACGATCATCAACCCCTTCGACACTTTGCAACATCCGCCTCCAAAACTTGTTCGACACCCCTTTGAGTGAAGCTGGCCAATCGAAATCAAATTCTTCTTAAAACCGGGAATATACATTACATCCTTTAACAACCAACTGTGACCGTTAGAAGTGATCGGTATGTCTCCCCGACCGGTAATATTCAGTGCTTTTCCATCCGCCAAGTAGACTTTTCCATGATTTCCGCCCTCAAAATTAAAAAATATACTTTTATCGAATGAAATGTGAAATGAAGCTCCCGAGTCAAATATCCATGACTCGATCGAACTCTCAATGCACACAACTAGTACATCGTCCATCTCGACAACTGACGCCGATACATCCCTTCTTTTCTCCTTGCACTCTCGCTTCAAGGGCCCCCTCTTCCCGCAATTCCAACACTCCAGTTCGTCACGTGACTTAGACTTCATCCGAGTCTTTCCCTTTGACCGATCATCCCGATCTTCATCGTCATCACGTCCTCCCTTACCTCATCGGTTATTATATCAACCCGACTCTGTTGCCAAAGCAGTAGGGTCACTGCATTCCCGACTGGATCTGCGTAATTTCTCACTAATCAACCCATCACGTACGTTGATTAACTTTAACTTGCTCGGTTGGCTACTGATCACGTCAATCGTGGTTCCCCAACTGTCCGGTAATGTTCCAAGTAAAATGACTGCTAGTTCATCATCCTTGATTTCATGCTCCATCAATGCAAGTTGTCCGGCAAGATTATTGACTCACTCAAGTGTTTGGAAATTGAACAACCTTCAGCCATCTTCAAGGTGTACAATTTCTTTGCAATGTGCATCAAATTTGTTGATGTCGGCTTTGCATATATATCATCAATTGCCTTCATCATCCCCTACGTAGTGGTTTTATCATAAACGTTAAAGGCAACGTTTCTCGTCAAAGTTTCCACTACGAACCCGAGAGCCATTTCGTCAATTCTCGACCACTAGGCATCCTCCATCTATTTCGGTTTATCCTTCTTCAGAGCCGCTCCGAGATCATGCCATCGTAGAGATCCTTAAATCTGCATCTTCCAATACCGATAGTCGTCGCCATCAAACATCTTCGAGATATCTCGGTAATCCCCCATCGCCACGATCAGTCACAACCTACTCCACGGGACCCCAAAGCCACCACCAATTGTTGGGAAAATTCCCTCATTCGGAGAAGAAAAGAATACCCGTTATCCGGGGTCGGATCGAATTGATGCGATGAGAACCGAATGTAAATGAAGAAAGGTAAAAAAACATAAAATTTAGCATGGAAACCCAAAACTGGGAAAATCACGTGATCGATAAACATCGATCGTGAACTCACTATCACAAGAATAATATAGATATAATATGCTACGCTATTGATTGATTGATTACAATTGTCTTCATGAGGCCATTATTTATAGAGTCTAAACTAGGATCTAATCTAAGAAATATTCTACCGAATATTCTACAATACTATCTTTCCATATTATTGACCGAATCTTCCATATATCTAGTTAACAATATATATTTGCATATATTCTTCCATATATATTACCAGAATATATTTTTATATATTCTTCCATATATATGTAATCAACAAGATACATCTCAATATCTTATTCCATGTATTTCATGGGTCAATTAAAGAAAGATATTTCCCATGCGATTCTCTTAAATTCCGATCCAAGTCTAATCCGACCGCTATCAAATAGACTCATCACAATCATCCGATAGGTATCCTTGATCGGTCAATGAGGCCGATCAACATCACCACTTCATGTTAGGCTTCTCCCGGTCAGTCTTCCACGCCGATCAAGTCCTTCGACTATCACCCGACCTCCATTCCTAACAACTCTCGTATCTTCTATCTTCCGTAACCGGGTCCGAAGCTAGTTGCGGGCTTGTTCTATCCTTTTATGTTATAACTTCCAGCACGACCTTCCGAATAACAACCTCCAAGTCCTATAGAGAGAAAGCAGGTGCAGGAAGGCTATTAGGAATCTCCTCGCTACTGTTGTCCGCATGATTTCCAATCGCCATGATTCGCTTGTCCTTCTCAGCTAGAGACCTCAAATGGGAATCTAGAAATCGTCCCCACGGACAACGCTAAACTATTATAGTCTAAATGACAAGGGTATTAACAGTTAACATGTCAGCGATTATCGGAGCATGTTTTATGATTTGTAAAAATTGGGGGAACGATAAAAAATGAAATATAAAGCGATGAACAAGCGATTTAACGTGGAAAACCCCTTAGCAAGGGGAAAAAACCACCTAACTAAGAGAAATAATACTCTTAGTCAAATTCATTAATAAAATATTGAAGTTACAACGAAATCAAAGGCTGAGAAAATGACTAAGAGAAATAACGAAGAACATATGCAGAGAATATAAGTCTTCATGCGTCGAAGGGTCCTCCTTAGCAAGCCATTTCACATTGTATATATAGATGAAAGTCGAGAATATAAGTCTTCATGCGTCGAAGGGTCCTCCTTAGCAAGCCATTTCACATTGTATATATAGATGAAAGTCGAGAATATAAGTCTTCATGCGTCGAAGGGTCCTCCTTAGCAAGCCATTTCACATTGTATATATAGATGAAAGTCGAGAATATAAGTCTTCATGCGTCGAAGGGTCCTCCTTAGCAAGCCATTTCACATTGTATATATAGATGAAAGTCGAGAATATAAGTCTTCATGCGTCGAAGGGTCCTCCTTAGCAAGCCATTTCACATTGTATATATAGATGAAAGTCGAGAATATAAGTCTTCATGCGTCGAAGGGTCCTCCTTAGCAAGCCATTTCACATTGTATATATAGATGAAAGTCGAGAATATAAGTCTTCATGCGTCGAAGGGTCCTCCTTAGCAAGCCATTTCACATTGTATATATAGATGAAAGTCGTGTATGGGAAACGTCGTGTAACGACCTTGACAACGTCATTATCGCCATAACGAAACGCATGGCAGTTGCCCACTGCCCAGACATAACTGTCTATTTACCCGCTACCCACTCGTAACTACCTCCAACCGATCCGAAGACGGTCTTCCAGCTCTTGGTTCTGTGGTCCGGGTTTCTACCTTCGGTCCTGCTCATTATGTTGGCTTCGGGCCTTATTATCTTAAATAGGTCAAATTACTGCCAAATTTCGAATCTTGTGTCATGTAGGTTCAGTTCTTGTCACATGGGTCAACCTTGTATAGCTTGAGCATCCATCAGTTCGGGGTAAACCCTCATCAAATACAAACAAAATTTCATCCATTTCGGCCGAAATTCTGTGTGTGTTTAAAATATTGGAGTGGTGTTGATAGGATTCGGTTGGATTCACGATGGCTCCGATACCAAGAGGAAAATAAGAAACAAATGTTTTATATGAATTGAGAAAGAGTGAATCCAAGTGATCAAAATCACGTTACATAAAAGGGAACTTTATAATGAACATTAATTTGAATAAAGAGATTCCACATAGTGTGGCGGAAGATGATGGTTTTGTAACAACCATTTTACCAGGCTCTTAAAATTTATCCAGCTTACATGTCGTGTTTACATCCGGGCTAAATTGTCCAATGCTCCTTTTAGTGTAATGTTCAGAATCAAACTCATTCTGAACATCCACGTCTCTTATAAAATGTTAGTCTCCACAATAATAATATATTTATCATTCTATGACTTCTTATTGTGGGTTAAATTGATTTATACAATTATCTTTTTATCAGGATCGTCCAAGTTGAACCAATCATCTACATCATTACTGAAAAATATGTTTCAAAGAATGTGAAAAAATAATTCTCAACGATGGAAACAATTTATTGTTAATTTTAGATGAAACAAAAAATTAAAATTAAAAAGGGAAATCAAATGAGAAAGAAACACAAATAAGAGTAGAGCCCATAAAATATTACAAACTTAATAACCTCACATACATAAAATCGTATGACATAAAGAATCATGGAAAATAAGATATATGGGTAATTTAGTTGACGGTTGAGATGTCTGTATTCAGGAAAAGAAGATGAAAAAGTTAAGAAATATGATTCGTGATTTAAAGACAATTTTTTAATTTGTTATTGGTTAATAGGTTTAGTAATAGTGAGAATGAATTTTATACATTTCATTATAATGAGAATTTAAACGTGAGAGAGTGGTGGAATTGAAAATATTAAATACTCATTATGTAAATTCATACCCTTATAAATCTCTCATTGCCTCTTCTAATTCTGAATGAGCAGATGGCAATTAAGGTTTTTAAAATTTGGGTGATGTTTTCCCACTGCTCCAACATACGGGCGGTGTAAATGGCATGTTCTCAAGTTACAAAATTACAAATACGGTACACTTTTAAGCAAAAATATGCATTTGTAGACCTCTAACTTCAATTTAATACATATAAGATATCTAAGTTTCCAATACAATTTATCATTGACACTTTAATGAACTCGTAAATTTTTAATATTTTATGCTCAATTCTCAAACATCAAGAGTAAATTTTGTATAATTTTTCAAACGGGTCTTATTTGTGTACTTTGTAAGAAGTTTTCAACTTACGGAAAACCGGTTGTTAGAATGTCAGGGGTAAAAACAAACGGTATTGATAAATTTAGGTGTCATCCTTGCAATTTCGTAAGTTGGATGGCATATTCTTTACACATCTCGTAAGTTATGGGGCTAATTATACAATTTTCTTTTTAAAATTTGTATAATTTGACAAATTTAGTTCTTAATGTTTCTTTATTTTGGTAAATCTAGTCTTCAAAGTTTTTAAAATGTAAAAATAGTAATCAAACATTGAATTTTGACAAAACTAATCCTCATATTTCTTATATTTTGGCAAATCTAGTATTAAAAATTTAATATATATGGCAATATTTGTACTCAAATTTTAGAGACTAGTTTTCTCACACGAGGACTATGAACTATATTTGCTAACCCATTAAAAAGTATGACGACTAAGGATGATAAATTAAAGTTTAGAGACTAAATTTATCAAAATCACGAAACTTTGGAAGTGAAGCACACTATTTTATCAATCGTTAATCTATCAATGCCCTCTTCATATGCCTGTTAGAAGGTCGATTTGAAGACTGTGAGACTATAGGGTTACAATAAATATAGTTTTTTGAGGTATATTTATAATTGATATTATATGAATAAATTCTGAAAATATAGATATCCATCAGCCCATCCAATTTATAGAAAATGTAAACGTGATAGTTTCTATAAAAGCCACGATAATCATTCTACTATTAAAACTCATTTTGAAAATCAGTACATAACATGTATGTATATTCTAGAATATATTATTATTTAAAATACATTTTTTAAATGGGTACAGAACAAATAAAAGCCGAAAACTAATATGAAAACGTTGCACGTGCAGTCGTTCTTGTGATAATAATTATTTTTAAAATATTTATTCAAAAAACTTTTAGCATCAATTATAAATGTATAATTACATTTCGACTTTTTTATTGCTTTGATGAGGGTAATTAATTAGTGTTAATCAGTAATCACTGTGATTAAATGAATGTTTTAACAAGTAATTACGAATTTACGCCGTCTTAATCCACAGATAATTGCCGTATTCTTCTTCAAGCCGACACTTTCTATTCTAATTCATCTTCCTGCACCAGTGTCTCTCAATGAATGTATCGATCACTTGCCGGAACTCTTCATTGCTCAATCTCTCAATCTCTACCGCATTTACCACTTCTTCTTCTCCGATCAATGGCGCCAACGGAGACCCATCCGACCTCACCGGAATCACTCGCTTAAGTCTCTCCGACTCCGTTCGTCGGAACTTTTCAATTTGCTTCGTCGCCGCCTGTATTGCAACCTCCAAGTCGTCACAATTCGGATTCGGTTTGGTTTCCTCCTTGGGCTTGTACAGCACAATCTGTCTCTCCTGATTCTCTTGTGTAACCGTGGCATCAACGTATTCATATTGTAAATTGGAATTTTTTTCGCCGTTATTAACGACGTCGTGGCGGCGGAGCAGGAAAAGAGTGAATATAATCGCGTTTCCGATGAGGAAAACGACGTGGTGGTTGAAGAGATAAGCCGAGAAACGGGCGGATGCCGATTTAAGAGACGGTAGAACCCAAGCCGAGGACCATGAAACTAGACCCAGAAGTAGAGATAACTCAATGATTTGCAGGACGATTAGAAGCCACCGGAAACGGTTTAATCTTGCGACAGCATATTTTTTCACGATCTTGACGGAGTCAAGACGCAGAGAATCCATTTCAGTTACGCTGAAACGTTCAAATTTGAGGGGTTTAAGATCAATCAAAGCTACGAGAAAGGAAAGTGAGAAATTAAAGAAAAACAAAATCGCCGGAAAAAATCGTGGGGATTTGAGATGATGGAAGCGGAAATGGAAAGAGACATGCAGAGTTTCAGAGGAAGAACTTGCCTTTTATCTTCTTCTCTGTCTCGAAACGTCGTCGTTTGCTGGTTTTTGCACCATCCACACTTTTAAGTGGACAGGTAGTATTTCAATTTTGTAATAAATTACTTATTATTATTTATTAAAAAATACATATTCAAAAGGTAAATCACAAAAAGGGAAATTAAATTTTCATGGGTAAGTCGTGAATTTCTGTTCCAAAAAGGAGTGAAATTCAAAAAATAAATTGTAATTCACAAATATATCTACTGTCTTATTATTTTTAAAATATATAATTTTTATTAACATAAACCGAACTCTTAATGTATTATAAATATTTGTTTAGTGATAAAATATTAAATTTTATTTATTCCGTACTATTTTATTAACAGATGAGCACTAGTGAATTAGTATTTCAAATTTTATAGAATATCTTAATTACAGTCATTTTTATAAAATTTGAGGAACAAACTACAGTATTTTGTTTGAACTTTGAAATAGTATAAAATAATTCATATTATTTCGCCGTTTACATTACTTTAATACTTTATTCCATATATTATATTCAAAATAAATAAATATTAAATGTAATAATTTTAATAATATATATGAGCAATTTATCTCCTTTATTTTTTAAAGGGGTGTTTTGTTTCATAATGAAGATTATTATAATTTAATTCAAAAAATATTGTGTTGTATTTCAAAATACATTAATTTAATCTGGCAATGAATTTTTATTGCACCATTAACGCTATGTTTAATTATTATTTCATTGGAATATTTTTCAAAATGCATTACAATATTTAAAGATAAAACAATCCAAATTTTAATAACAAAATTGAAGAAGTTTATTTTATTTTAAAAAAATGATTGATGTAAATTTATTTTTTTGAAGAAATTCAATAAAAAATTGATTTTTTTATAAATAAACCTTAAATTTGTGAAACCTGTGTGGTTTGGGTATTTAATAAACGAAATAAACTTATTTATGTATATAATTTATTATTTGGGAAACATTCGAATACTATTTATTTATTATATATCTTCCTTTTTTTAAAAAATGGAAGACGGTGTCACCGTGTGGCTTCCGCAAAGTCACGTGCTGTTCTCCTCAATCGATTTACCCCTTTCTAAACTGTCACGTGACAGGGTGGATTACCTTTTGTACTTTCAGTGTACTCTCTAACTGCTATTCTAACAGCAAAGATTTTGAATTGTTTGTGCGCCATATAATAATTATATAATTAAACTTTAAATTAATTTTAATATTAACAAAATTAAAATATTTCTCAACGAATTATTGATAAAATTTTATAATTAACTAATTTTATATTTTTTTGGAAACTTTGTGAAAAAAGAATATTTGGGGAGCTGTTGAGACATGCAAGACATGTGAATTGTGATGCCAATTTCCAAAAGTTGCTTTATTTTATAGTGCCGTGAACAA
Source organism: Utricularia reniformis (assembly GCA_009725065.1). Classification (NCBI taxonomy): domain Eukaryota; kingdom Viridiplantae; phylum Streptophyta; class Magnoliopsida; order Lamiales; family Lentibulariaceae; genus Utricularia; species Utricularia reniformis. Next base: position 277,482 of record RWGZ01001102.1, read on the forward strand.
TAACGAGTTTAATCATTAGGGATGATCAAACACCCAAACCCGATTTAAATAAATTTTTTGATTTGAAGCCACGAATAGATTCGAACCCAATAATATAATAAATAAACATATACACGAAACTTGATTTAAATAAACTTGTGATTTGAACCCACGAATAGATTCTAACCCGATAAAGAATAAATAAACTAATTGGGGTCTATTGTATGTGGTGAATTTGAGAAATAATTGGGTTAAACCGAACCCATGTTATGATATTTACCATATTACCGTATCTAATTAAACTTAATTAGATGATAATATGTTACATTATATATATTATCATGATAATCATGGTATATGTAATATATTGTATACCATATATAATTATGAGTTAATTAGAATGAATATATGAATTTATCTGTATAAGTAGAAAATTGACCGTAGAAAATTTTTATAATTCCTTCAAGCTCTTTTGTATTTATATAATCGTACACGCATGGACAATGACCATCCTAATATTCATTACACTACTATTATCATTGAAGAACAAAAAAAGTATATTCAACTTAATATTTTACAATTTTCTAGTTCAATAATTTCAAGCAAATAACTCTTAAATATGAGTAATTGTAATGGTGGGCATGAGCCAGCCCAACTCATTGATCTAATCAAATCGGTTGGGCTGGCCCGCCAAATTTTAGTTTACGGGTTGGGCTAAAAAATTCAACCCGTCAACCCGTACGGGTCAATATTTTGAAATGGAAAAAAATTAAAAATTTAGGATTTAAATTGTGGTTTTTTAGTTTGCGTTTTTTGTTTAGGGTTTAGGATATGTAACTTGTTAATGGGTTGAACCGTATTTTAAACATGTTGGGTCAACTCATTTATTGGTTAAGAAAATTTCTCAATTCGTCGAGTCAACTAATACGGATTAGACCCATAACCCGTCGGGTCAAATCCGTACCCACCTATGTAAGATTATGTTTAATTAAAAAATTAAATAATTGACATATTTGGGTTTTTAGTGGCCCATTAATGAAGGTCCAGTATGAAGTTTCATTTCAAATTTGTTTCACTTTTTCTTTTTGCTTTTGTATTAGCAAAAAAGAAAGCTTTATTTGTGATCTTAATTGGAGTTTTGGGCTATGTGGCACCGACTAGTTGCGACTCGATTAGACTCGACATGACTCGACAATAGTATAAGAGTCGGATTTCCGACTCGGTTCGAATTATTAAATAAAAACAAATTAAAAAAAGTAATGGTTAGAATTTGTTGAATTATTAAAAAAGTTGCATAAATTCTAAATTTAAAACTATAAATATTTATCAATTTATTATATAAAAATATTTAACTTATAAAAAATAAATATCATTCGTTGACTCTACCATCTCCCAAAAAACAACAACTTTTGGTCCATCATTGATTGTACGAAAAATTAACAAGTATATCGATAACATAAGAAAGTCGTGAAAACACATAAGATACGTTTCCGATGATGAAAAAATCAAATTAATGAAGAAATCAAAACGACGTCTATTTGTGTCAATAGTCGGAACGAGTTGTTGACAGAATCTCAGTCAATTATGGAAACATAGATCAATCTTTGTCAATTATTGATAATCTTCAATCTTCCTTTGATTATAATGTACAATCAAAGGAACTATCCTAATTTACGTATTTGTTTCCTTTATGTTATGAATTCTAGTCTTTATATATGATTGTAATAGACTTTTAGAATATCATAGAATAAAATGTATTTTTCCTTTCATTATTTGACATGGTATCGGAGTCAAAATTTGAAGCTGAAAATAGCTCTTGAATATTTCACGATCTGATGCTGACTGCTGAACTATGGTGGGCACGAATGAACTACAAGAAAACAGAGAACTTGAAGCATCATCTAATAACAGCCCCGCAGGAGTCTCTGACACATTCTTTATGCTCAAATCAGGATATGGATTATTGCCAACTAGTCATTGTGTACACATAAAATCCGTACATAGAAAGAGTTGCATTGTTGAGCGTTGAAATATTTTCTCCGCATCGACTACCTGGATTAACGCTTCTGCAAACCACTCCTATTTCAATATCAATAGATAATCATTCTTTTTCTACAGAGACTATGTCGACATTGACTATATCTGAAATATCATCTAAACAGATTCTTCATGGAAATAGAAAAAGTGGTGGATCTTGGGCAAATGTCGTACAAGTTGAAAGCATCAATGATCCATCGACTTGTACTAAATTTGCAATCCCGGGAATATCTGAAGAACATTGTGCCTTGATGAGAAACTACATCTTGACTAACGAGAATAAATCAAATAACTAATTTTCTAGTACACATTCTACTTCTTATTGGTTGTTAGATTCAGGAGTAAACCAACACATGACAGGATCTCTCGACCATCTTACAAATATATATGATGATGGAGGATACTATAATCAATATGCCTGATGGTCGTATCTATCTTAGCACTAAGACGGGAAACGTGATGCTCAGTCAAGATTTTACTCTACGAAATATCCTATATGTGCATGATTTACAATGCAATATAATCTCAATGTCTCAACTTCTTCGTGAAACGTCATATGCATTGACGATAACTAATGATGCTTGTATCTTGAAGGACCAAACATCGAGTACTCTCATTGGGTTGGGTGAAAAGATCGACGGAGTATGTTGTTTATGAGTGATGGATCAACGCACCGCACTACGAATCGAAACTAAATCGAGTCCACGTGACATTTGGCACCAACGCATAGGACATTCTTCTTTTTCAATACTAATCCATTTATTTTATTTTCTTTCAAAAACAATTGTACCAAAATGTCGCTTCGAAGGTTGCTCTATTTGCCTTCGAGCAAAACATATTCGAGACACATTTCTCAGTAGTCCTAATATTGCTACCTCCATCTTTGATCTTGTCCGTGCTGATATATGGGTCCCTTATAAAGTCGTTTCTACTTGTGGTGCTCATTATTTTTTGACCATAATCGATGATTATTCTCGAGCTGTTTGGGTGTATCTTCTTGCATCCAAAGGAGAAGCCTCTGAACGGATAAAACAATTCTGTTTCATGACAAAGACACAATTCGAAGTTACTCCCAAATGTTTCCGAATAGATAATGAGTTAGAATTAAAAATGTCTTCGTCAGTTTTTCGCTGCTTCGGGAATCGTTCATCATACCTCTACCGCTTATACCCCTAAGCAAAATGGACGTGTTGAGCGCAAAAATCAACATCTTCTAAATGTTGGTTATGCTCTTATGTTTCAAGCCAATCTCCTAATCTTTTTCTGGGTGAGTGTATTCTCACCGCATGCTATTTGATCAATCGAACACCATATTCACTATTTTCTGGACAAACCCCATTGAACGTTTTTAAGCAAAGAAACCAACTATGGGCAACTTGCGAGTCTTTAGTTGTTTGTGTTTTGTTATAATTATCGCCGGGTAGGTGATAAATTTGCCTCTCAAAGTTGCGGTTGCATTTTTCTTGGCTATCCTTATAATCATAAGGGTTGGAAATGCTACGACTTAACAACTCATGAATTTTTTGTCTCTAGAGATGTTGTGTTCGTCGAGAATGAATTTCTATTTAATCTCAACCAGACATCTTCGGTCAATTCTCCTGACAATTCTTCTTTACCATCTGGTGATCTTATAATTAATCCAAATCTTTTATTCCCAGTAACAACCATCGTGGATGGGTCAAATACAAAACTTGATCAAGATCCAATTGACATCAATGAGACTAGTCAATCTGCTATTTTGACGACTTCATTTCACACCAAATCATCACTCATTCAACACGAATCTTCATTGTCTTTTTCACATCACGATCCAAATGTTTCAACCCAAACTCTTGTTAGATCACTTGACCAAGATCCAATTCATGATACTAGCTCAACTAATATTTTGACTACTTTATTCTCTTTTGATCAAACCAGCCATGATGTTGCAAACCAAACTCTTGTTTCATCCAACCCTACTCCCGCAAGTCCCATTGCCGAAAAGTTTGGTCGAGGACACAGAAGTAGAAGGGTTCCAGAAAAATTTAAGGATTACATATATGGTTACATTGAAGCCTCGGGCACTAACTATGTAGATCTTATCACTACAACACCAATTAAAGAGCATCATGTATCATTCTGTACCATATCAAAAAATTTGTGTCATATAAAAATTTTTATGTAGGACATAAGAAATTTTGTTCGGCCCTATGTACTGAACCAATATAACACAACAATTATTATGATGCTGTCAAGAATCCTCTCTGGAGAGATGCTATGAAAAAATATATTGGCACCCTTGAAAGGAACAACACGTGGATGCTACAAACTCTTCAGCATGAAAACGTGCAATAGGATGCAAATGGGTGTATCGAATCAAGCATAAGACCGATGGATTAATAGAGCGTTACAAGGCACGACTGGTGATATTTGGAAATACTGAACGTGAAGGGATTAACTACAGTGAAACGTTTGCTCCAGTTGCCAAGATGGTAACCGTGAGAGCCCTTCTAGCCGTGGATGTGACAAAACAATGTGAAATTCACCAAATAGACGTCAACAATGCCTTTTTGCACGGGGACCTCAAGGAAGAAGTGTACATGAAAGTACCACCAGGGTTCACCGGTTGTAAGGATGGTCAAGTTTTCCGATTGCAAAAATCTCTATATGGGTTAAAACAAGCACCACGATGCTGGTTTCATGTATTGTCTGAATAATTAATTCACATGGGATTTCGCCAGTCCCTTCTTGATTATTCTCTGTTTATCTATTCTTGTGATGTAGAACGTTTGCAAGTACTGATTCAATGAGAAGCTAAGCGGAAATTTTCATATGAAAGATTTGGGGCGATTGAAATTCTTTTTGGATGTAGAAGTGGCCAGAAATCCTACAGGTTTATATTTTAACCAGAGAAAATATACATTGGATATTATCTCTGAGACTAGTCTTATGGGAATCAAACCTGCTTTAACTCCTATCGAACAAAACCATAATCTGGGAAAAGCTCATGGTAGGTATTTGGAAGAACATGAGAAGTATAGAAGACTTGTGGGGCGCTTAATTTATCTTCTCTTCACATGACCTGATATTAGTTATGTAGTTCACACACTCGCTCAGTTTATGCAAACTCCACGCATCGAGTATTGAGAGGCCGCACATCGATTAGTTAGATACTTGAAATGTTGTCTGGGCCAGGGTATACTATTGAGAACTGACTCAACCTTACAAGTATACGACTTTTGTGATTCTGATTGGGCGAATTGTCAAATGGCACGCAAATCTACTACATGATATTTCGTGTTTCTCGGATCCTCGCCAATATCTTGGAAAAGTAAGAAGCAGAACACAATATCTAGGTGATCGACAGAAGCCGAAATATAGAGCAATGGCGTCTATTGGATGTGAATTGCGGTGGTTAAGCAGTTTGTTATCATATATTGGAGTCACAAACATACTTCCAATGAAACTATTCTGTGATAGTAAATCCGCAATGCATATAGCAACAAATCTAGTCTTTCAAGAACGAACCAAACACATTGATGTCGACTGTCATTTCATTCGGAATATGGTGACTGGAAGAGAGATAGTTCTCAAACATGTCAACACTGCAAATCAACTCGCTGACATATTGACGAAGAGTCTCAGAAACCATCAATTCAAATATCTCATGAACAAATCTGGTATTCAATATTTGCACGCTCCGACTTGAGGAAGAGTGTTGACAGAATCTCCGTCAATTATGGAAATGTTGAATAATCTTCATCGATTATGGAAACATGGATAAATCTTTGTCAATTATTGATAACCTTCAATCTTCCATTGATTGTAATGTACAATCAAAGGAACTATCCTAATTTCCGTATTTGTTTCCTTTATGTTATGAATTCTAGTCTTTATATATGATTGTAATAGACTCTTAGAACATCATGGAATAAAATATATTTTTCCTTTCATTATTTGACACGAGTTGAAGAGTCCGACTCGATCCGACACAGAAGAATGTGAAAAATTGAAGAGTCGGTGCCACAGAAGTTTTGACAAATTAATTTCACGGCTTGTTGAATCTTGATTTTACTTCTAATTCGCTGAAGTTGAAAATGTTCAGAAACCAGTATGATACTGATGTTACCACATGGTCCTCGGTGGGTCGACTATTTCAAGTGGAATATTCAGTGGAGGCGGTGAAGGTGGCGATAGGGCTCCTATAGAACACTTATGCAGTGTTGGCATGTGTTGAACATCCTTCCACTAGAAGAAGATATTCAATGTTGATGATCATATTGGTTTTGTCGTTCAGAAAAAGAGTTTTTGTAATAGAAAAGAAAATGAAAATCTACACAAACTAATTGATAAATACATTTATTTATTTCCAAATATTATCATGACTCTACTAATTTTGTCACTAAATTATTATTGATATTAACTTTATTCATGACTCTATAACTCTAACTAATTCATAACAATGACTTCATAATTCTAAATTAATAAATTTAAAATAATACAATATATATTTATGGTATTGATGTCACACTTTACTCCAACAACCTTTCTATTTATTGTGTGCTTGCTATTAATTTTGCCAAGCAAAATTGTTCTTTAAGACATGAATTTAGTGTTTTGATTAATTTCTTTTGATCTGGCTCACTTAATTCACATATATGATTACTTTTGATTATCTCGTGCCTCATTCGGAAATGTCAATGAGGCTTTTTTAGGTATGCACACAACGTTCATACCATATGATGTTTGTCCGGCCTTCTTGTGGGTGGTCTAGATGTGTCTAGAGCACATCGGCTGTCCAAACAGAAACTACTTTAAATATTAAGCATTTGCTATCGGCTCTGGATCACAGGCTGCAAAGACTTACTTATAACGGAATTTGAAAGGTTTCATGTCATGAACCAGAGGAGAAGTAATCAAAGATGCAGTTTTTGCACATAGTGAGAGCTCTCAAGGTGAAAAGCTTACAAGCTCAATCTGTTTTTTACCTAATGTTATACTAATTTCCTCTGAGATTTGGGAAGGCAATTCAACAGAGGACGCCATGATCGATCCCTAATAAATTTAATGATTGCTGTCAAAGAGATGACAACCACTTAATTTATATACTCCTGTCTCAATCTCGACCGCAAGGGTAAATTGGAATTCGTTCTGGGGAGGCACCAACTCAGTCTTAGAAATTAATTATGAAAGCTGCTTTGCCTGTAATGTATAACGTGAAATCGGAGTGGCGCAGCGGAAGCGTGGTGGGCCCATAACCCACAGGTCCCAGGATCGAGACCTGGCTCCGATATTCAATTTTGTTTTTTGTGTATATTAATAAGATTATATTATTTTTTGTGCCGAATTAAAAATTTGGCTCAACTCCAGCAGTATATTTAAAATTGGTAAAATACAAAAAAAATGAGTGATGTAAATTGATTTAAAAGAAATTGGGTATCTAAATTGATTTCTAATACCAAAAATGAATTTTTTTTTGTAATTATAATATAATTTTTGAAGTTTATTACACATTACAATTTGGTCCTTTGTCGTTTAACTTTTTACAAAGAAGAAACAAATTTATTAAGCAAATAGTTGATTTAAACCGATTTAATGGAATTGTATCCTGATTACACGAGTCAGATTAATCGTGCACGGCTCTGAATTTAATGTATGACTCTTATGTGATCCGAACAGTATGTATTCGAAATGTGTTCGACTCGTATATGATCGTATTCGTTCGAATATAAATATGAATTTTGTTCGAACATTTTTTCATATTCGTTTATAATTTGAACAAATATTAACATTTTTGTGAACAAATCTAAACGTTTGTGAACAAATATATTATTTTATTTATATTTGAAAAAATGGCAACTTTGGTCCCAAAATTTACACGTTTTATTCAATTTTGATCCTCATTCTTTGTGATGGCATTTGAAATCCCAAAAGTTTGTTGTTTTGATAAAACTAATCCTCATAGTTCTGTAAAATGAATAATTACGATCCCGAAAGTCCTAAACTGGTCCCCAAAGTTATTTTTACGCAATAATAGTCCTCGTAATTTATACCTACTAGCAAATCAAGTCCTCAAAATTTGGATTGATGTGCAAAATTAGTCCAAGTAACATTTAACGACGTTATTATCATGTCAGGATTTCGTTATTTTGCTGGTTTGAATTCTTTGTTTCTTCCCATCAATTCCTCCCCTTGGGGGTTATCAAGAACGATGGGGTTGTTACTTGAACTACAAAATTCTCCGATTATCTTATTTTTGGGTATTTCAGCATCACTATCACTTTTCGTTTGTTGCTTTTTGTGTTGATTTTCCCAGCTTCATTGCCTTCTTCTACATCCCTAGACATGCGGGATAACCCCTTTTATCCTGTGGGTAAACGCCGTACTCTAGGTTTTTGGAATAGTGACATATCGAGGTTTGCGGTGATCGATTTGGATGAGTAAAACATTTTGAAATGTTTCACTTTTCTTTCTATTGTTTATTCATGTGTTCATATGTTTTTGTATGGTTATCTAAAATAGTAACATTACAAACTATACTCAAAACAAAAACCTTTCTAAAAATATTATAAGTTCTGTAATTCCATACCCAACCCACACAATAAATCTCTAAAATGACAAATATTTTATTAAAAATATCAAATTTTGTAACTTCCAGGAAAATTAGCATCCAAAATTGTAACTACAAAATAGGGGATTGTATTAGTCAAATTATTGTAACTTAAGGGACTAAAATTGTGAATACAAAATTTGAGGACCAAAATTGTCCAAAATCGGAAGTTTGGGAGGTCTAACGGCTAGGGATGACAATTTGGATTATCTGTCTCCGTTACCCGGCGGATATCCGTACTGTTTAAAGGGTTATTGGATAATTCAACGGGTAGTGGAAACAGGACGGGGAAGAAAATCACATATCCGCCTTAAACAAGGTGGATAGTGATTTGATACATAACCGTCCCGTTACCCGTTCGGTTATCCATTTAAATAATCATATCTATCAACTTATATTTATTAAATATATTTAATATATTTAAAATCTTTGTCTTAATTATAAAATTCTTATTAGGAAGAAAGTCAAGGATTACCAATTTAACTAATTATTTCTTTTTTCAAATTCTCAAGGTTTCTTTTGGTTTTTTATCTACATCTCATTGATTTCAATACGATTATATCTCATTATTTCGTTCATCTTCAAGTTTCGAATTCTTGTTATGTAGATTTTATTTTTATGTTGTCTTTTTCCTATTGATTTTTTTGGTGTTTACATCAAAATTAATACAAATTCATCTTATCATAATGTTCTTGGTTTTTTTTGGCAAACAATATAATCGGATGATAGATAAGCAATACAAGTTCATAGGTTTTAGGGCAAACAATCTATAAGAGTTTTGAAGGTTTTGTTTAAACCTTAATTATATTGAATTCCATGTAACACTTAAATTGTTAATTTGTTATATATCTTTTTTCGTACGGTTAGTTGTACCAATGTTCTTGACTACAATATAATGTTATATATGTTAACATGATAATTCTTTGTTTAAATTTTTTATTAGGTACTTGTAAATTTCTCGATTGTTGTCCGACCATAGAGGAGAGAGAAAATGATACTATTAGTGTCGATTATGAAACTATCAAAGTGTAAAATTATATTTATTGAAAGAGTTGTTTTAATTTTGTATTGATATTTTAAAATTCTTTTGATATATTTAAATATGAATATTTTACTATTTTTTTAAAAAAATAAAAATTGTAAACTTTTGGTTAACCGTTAACCCAACGATTAATCCATAGCGGATGTGGGGTAGGGAGTGAATGGATAACAAAAAAATGAGGCAGGGAGAGACACATTATGTTAGGCGGGGCAGATAACGATTAGTGGTATAACCGTGTCATATCCGTCACATTGTCATCTCTACTAACGGCGTGAGGGACTAAAAATGTCACAATGGATGAACTTTGGGGACTCAAAATGCATGTTTTTTGTTTGAGAATCTCAATTGCCACAATTTCAAAATTTGGGGACCAATCATGCATACACATAAAATTATGAAGACTTGTTTCGCCAAACCATGCAAACTATGAGGATCAATTTTGTCATCACCAAATTTTGAGGATTTTAATTATCAAAATTATAATACTTTGATGACTAAATTAGCCAAACTTCTAAACTTCGAGGACTATTTTTGAGTGTCGTCCATTTATATTTAATATAAATATATTATTAAATATTACAATTAAAAAAACTTTAATTTATAATATTTCATATTATTTCTCGATATTTTTCTATTTTTATAGGTATTATAATATTTTTCTTTTATTTATTTTTTAATATTAAATTATATTCTTTAAATGTTTAATTTTTAATCTAAAGATTAATTTTAATATATTGAATTTCAATATTAAATTTAAACAATATTAAATATATATAGAACATGTTCGAATAAGTTATTCGAACAAGTTATTTGAACGAAAATAAATAATCATATAAATATTTGAACAATGTTCGAACATGAATTCTCGTACAAATAAAATATGAACGAAAATGAATATAGAGAGTTATGTTCGTTTGGATCGAATAACTATCATAGTTGAATGTTTATACATTAAAATTAATAGTTTATAATTCAAAAGATAAAATTGTAATTAAATGCTTAAATTAGGTTTTAATCTTTTATTTATTGATTGATGAAAAAATTAAAGAATAAAAAATACTTAGTTTTCTAGCTACATTAGTTTTTGAAAAGTACACTAATCGTGCCTATTCTTTAAGTAGGGAAAGTACTACTACTTGGATAGTTGATCCACGCGGCCAATTGGATCACCGGTGGGTGGAGTTTCATAAATTGAGGAGGAATCAACGATCCGAGCACCGGTAAGTGACTTGTGTTGAAGGTTAGATTTGGTGCGGTTGTAATGGCGACTGTTCGGAGAGATAAGTTTAGCCAGTCGTCAATAATTAGGTCACGGATCGCGGCGGCGATTGTTATCGGAATCGCGTTGGGATGCATCTGTGCTTTCTTGTTTCCTAATGGGATTTTCGCCTTGACTCGTTCATCGCGTGAAATCGCTCGTCATAATTCTGATCTTAAGGTGCTCGATTGATTGCTTATATTGTGTGTTACCTTTAATTTATTTTCCTTCAGTACATCTTCATGAAATTCCAACGATGTAACGTATGGGATTAGTGTGTTATTTAGGATCTGATCTTACTATTTCAAGGCTCTTTTAGGTTGAAATATGAACAATTATCCACAATGAGATGTAAGTCGGATTGGTTTATAAGAGAGATTGTAGACCATTTTAAGTCATTTACGATGTATTTTTATCCTCTTGTACGTTATATTTGAGCAGAGTCCCAATATTAATTTACCTGACTTTAGAAATTTTTAATCACCCTGGGTTCGGAAAATCCAGGGTGACTTTGCCGTGGTTAGTCCAGTTTAATGAAATTGACGTAGTTGGTAAACCTTCGGTTTGAATAGTAAAGTCCAACTTGTCAGATGGTTGGACTTGAGGAGTGTGTGTTGAAATATGAACAATTGTCCCACACAGGAAGTGTGATGTAAATTGGATTCGTTTATAAGAGGATTGTGGACTATAGTAAATGACTTATTCAAATTTTTTACGATGTAGTCTCTTCCTTCTTATACGTGTTAGCACACTTCCCACATGAAATTGACCTGATTCTAGAAGTTTAACATTTCATACGCTATATCTATGCGCACATTCATTTCGTTACTTGAGAAATGAACATTTGCTTATTTTGATGTTGGTTTCATTGAGGGCTGCAATCTAGCATTTGCAATTGATTCCTAATGGCTGAATTTTTGTTTTGATGGATGGATCATAGGTTGGATCGATGGCATGTGAATCGACCGAAAGAGTAAACAAGTTGAAATCTGATAACATTCGATTATCAAGTTCGAATGATGAATTGAAGAAGCAAGTAAGGGATCTGAATGAGAAGTTAAGATTAGCTGAGAAAAAGGGAGAAAACACCTTACAGAATCAGAATCCACAGTCAAATGAACAAACAAAAGCTGGACCTTTTGGTACTGTTAAGGGACTTAGAACAAATCCATCACTTATCCCTGATGAAACTGTAAATCCAAGACTTGCAAGTATCTTGGCTAAAGTTGCTGTTCAAGAAGAGCTTATCGTCGCACTGGCTAATTCAAATGTAAAGCCAATGTTAGAAGTATGGTTCACAAATATAAAAAGAGTGGGTATTCCGAATTACCTCGTTGTTGCATTAGACGATGAAATAGCCGATTTTTGTAAATCGAATAACGTTCCCGTGTACCAAAGAGATCCAGATGATGCTGTTGATTCTATAGGTAAAACAGGAGGTAATCATGCTGTTTCAGCTCTCAAATTCAGGATTTTGAGAGAGTTTCTTCAGTTGGGGTATGCTGTTCTTCTCTCGGATGTCGATATCGTATATCTACAAAATCCCTTTAATCATTTATATCGAGATTGCGATGTGGAATCGATGTCCGATGGTCATAGCAATGCGACTGCATATGGATTCAATGATGTGTTTGATGAACCTGCAATGGGTTGGGCTAGATATGCACATACAATGAGAATATGGGTATATAATTCTGGTTTCTTCTATATACGTCCTACCGTACCTTCGATTGAGCTTCTGGATCGGATTGCAGGTCGGTTAGCACGTGAGGATGCTTGGGATCAAGCTGTTTTTAATGAAGAGCTATTTTACCCTTGTCATCCTGGTTATATTGGACTTCATGCTTCAAGGAGAACCATGGATATGTATCTTTTTATGAACAGCAAGGTTCTTTTCAAGACAGTGAGAAAAGATGCAAATTTGAAGAAAGTGAAGCCAGTAATTGTGCATCTGAATTATCATCCTGATAAATTTCCAAGAATGAAGGCTGTGGTCGAGTTTTACGTCGATGGTAACCAAAATGCTCTTGATCCATTTCCAGACGGCTCCAACTGAACCGAACCTAAACCTAGCAAGTGTTGCAGTTTCGAACTTGATTTATTTCTGCTACATAAATCTAAAGATTCTTGCACCAAACCAATTAGAAAGTATACTCTCAAAACTTGATGCTGATGTACTTTTTGTTCTGTAGGCTTCTCCTTTCTAGACAATGAATTCTTATAATACAGGAGCTTCATCTCTGTTTTATGAAGCTTTTTTCCTCATCTGGAAACAAAGAAACGTTAGAATCTTAAAGTTATCTTATGTATGCATTTTCAAAATGTATTTTGATATTAGAATATATTATTGTAGTTTTTACATAATAGTACATCATTACATTCTCATTATAAACATAATATATTTTCATATTGTTCTTTGAATCCAGAATAAAATAGGAGGTTGGATCTGAAAATCAGAATACATTCTCGTTATTTAACTTACAAATATGTACTCCAAAAAATCATATTTTCTTTAATCTCCAACAATCTCATATTTACAATGTTATTCGATATATTTGTAAGTTGTCTATTCTTAAGTATCTTTAACGTGCAATTATAACCATACATAATTTTTTTCGACATGTAAATGCTAGCGACGATAACTATAACTTGGATAAATCAATTTGATACGAAACATCATTCTTATTCTATAATTCAATTTATTCATTACATAACACTCAATGCATTCTTAATCTATAATCACATTATAAAAACATATTCTCAATCTGCATTCTAATTTTCAAAATGCATTCATAACATAACCTAAGAAACACAAATTGGGAAGGCCCAATACTCATGAAATTCAAATCATCTCGCTAAACTAGGACTGATAGATCCTCGTGAATCGGTTTATCGAGGGTTGTTTCATGCATTAAGACTATGACAAGGGCAGGAGTTTATTGCAATGATTTGTAACAAAAAATTGAGTATTATGCACAATATAACACCTATGAGGCAATCAGCTATAACTACTGTGTAGCCTCAAGAACTTACTGTTGCCTGACCTCAAAAGGAAGCTGCGTTAATGGTTTCTGTAAAAAGGATATCAAATGAATAGCCTCTACAGATTTCCCATTCTGTGTTTCAGACAGCTTCCAAGCTTAAAGGGGACAGCCTGCATCTCTGAAGGAGGTCACACATTAATGACTTTCACGGTTATAGAATAGATACGTTAGGATTGTATTTCCTCTTATATATATGCCTGAACTGAGGCTGTAAAATGTAAGATTGAATTTTACGTTCTGATTCATATGAAATACACACAAGAATTCTTTCTCTGCTTTTGTTAATTACATACAGTTTATTCAAACTCTCAACATGGTATCGGAGCTTCAATAACCTTCTTTTTCTTCAAACTCCATCTTCTTCAACTCAGCATGGCTGAAACAAAAGAGCAGCTACCACTGGTGAAAAACACTTCAACCACAGCAATTGATTCCTCTTCTCCTTTCTTCGTTGGACCAGGAGACATGGGTGAAGTCACCCTTGCTCCACCCTTCACCGGAACCAACTATGCTAACTGGTCAAGGAGTGTTACACTCAACCTATCCTCAAGAAATAAGCTGGGATTCATCACTGGAGAAATTGCAGAACCACCTGCAACAGATCCGAAGTTTCCAGCATGGCGCCGCTGCAATGATCTCCTGGTAGCATGGCTCCTTCGCTGCCTAAGTGATCCTATATCTTCAACAATGTTCTACAAAAGAACCGCAAGAGAGATATGGACAACATTACAGCAAAGGTACTCACAAACAGATGACACAAGGGTCTGCGCTATACAACATAAGCTAGGGACACTCTCTCAGGGCAACTTAACGGTGCATGACCTCTTTACAAAACTGAATGCCCTGTGGGAAGAGCTCTCCAACTCACGCCCAATGCCACACTGCACCTGCGGACTTTGCAACTCAAAATGCTTTGAGCTCTTCCATGATCAAGTGGAAAAAGACAAAGTTTTTAAGTTTTTGAACTCTCTCAACAATGAATATGGAGCCTTGAGATCGCAGCTGCTTATCAGAAAGCCCTTTCCCTCAATGGATGAAGTCTACAACTCCATTCACCAAGAGGAATATAGACTCAAGCGCCCAATCCTTTCTCTACCAACTGAAGCATCGGCCCTGATGACTAAAACATAACCTACAAAGGCATATCCAAAGAGAAAGTGCATCAACTGTGGTTTAACAAATCACAGCATTGAACAATGTTATAAACTCATCGGATATCCAAAGGATCACAAAGGCAAACGAGCAAAAGGTAACAAACCGTACAATAGCTCTTACGCTTCTAACGTCACAATGCAGGACATGCAATCTTCCAATGAACATGACATGGCTTCAATCACGAACGCTCAGCTTAAGGCGCTCCTCCAACGCATACCGCAGCAGAGCACTCATCCAGACATGACTGGCCACGTCCCAACTCCTGAAAACACAAACCAAGATGCCTTCGCTGGTAAGCCATCCAAAAACTTAGAATGGATTATCGACTCAGGTGCAAGTGAGCACATGTGCTCTAACTTATCCCTATTCGATACCATTCATCCAACTAATACAACTGTAAAATTTCCAAACGGAATCACAATACCTGTCACACGCTCTGGGACCATACGTCTCAACGAACACATACAATTGCACCATGTTTTATTTGTTCCAAGCTTCAAGGTCAACTTGATTTCAGTATATAAACTTGTCAAGGAAGCAAATATAAATGTGATGTTTGCCACTAACAGTTGTATGTTTCAGGACTCGTCTACATGGACGACGATTGGTACGGGTAGAGTTCGGAACAATCTCTACATATTCCAGCAAGTTTCTTTTGCGCAGATTAACATGCTTAGTGACATTCAGGACAATACAATTGCCTTTGATACTGATGCATTAAGTATTGTTGATAAAAACCTTCATGTGAATGATGTTATTCACAATTATCACACTGCAAAAATTGATACATGACACCTTAGATTAGGACATGCATCTCATGACATTATTTCTCACATTCACAAGCATACACCAATAGTGGAGTGCTCAAATAACAAAATATGCATGATATGTCCGAGGGCCAAACTCAAACGCATGGCTTTTCCATCTAAAAGCATGAGTGTATCAGATCTTTTTGAGTTAATCCACATCGATACATGGGGGCCTTATAAGCATGAAGGTATAAATGGACATCGTTTCTTCCTCACTATAGTGGAAGAAACATCAAGATGTACATGGACATACCTAATGAAGCACAAACATGAGGCTGCCAAAATAATTCCCTCTTTCATTCGCATGATCAAAACACAATATGATAAGGAAATAAAAGTTATTCGAAGCGATAACGCCCCTGAGTATAAGCTAAACGACCTTTACTCTCAGGAGGGGATCCTTCATCAAAGAACTTGTGTTGAATCATCACAACAAAATGGGAAGGTAGAAAGAAAACATCAACACATATTAAATGTGGCCCGAGCACTCTTATTTCAAGCAAATTTACCCATATGTTTTTGGAGTCAAGCAGTGCTCACGGCTACTCACATTATCAATAGACTTCCAATAAAAACTTTGAACTTTCTCACACCATATGAGAAAATAACCGGAAAACAACCATCATACACTCACCTTCGAGTCTTTGGATCTTTAGCTTTTGCCTCCACTCTTAAACGTAACCGGGACAAGTTTGATCCCAGGGCTCGAACGTGTGTCTTCATTGGCTATCCTGCAAATGTCAAGGGATATCAATTATATGACTTAGACACTCATGAAGTATTCATCTCCAGAGATGTTCTGTTTCATGAGAACGTCTTTCCCTTTTACATGAATCACACTTTAAAAACAAACATTTCATGCTCTAACCAACCTACTCAAGTTTCAGAATACAGGGAAAGCTATCACAGAAAACTTGACAGAGAAGAAGAGAACACTCACGAACCTGATCATATACAAGAACTCTCCGCTGATGATCAAAGGAATGGTATGAAAATTGTCTCTGATGTTGGTAATGATTGCCCAGAACCCATCAGCACCAGGCCTGTTAGAAACAAACGGTTACCGACGTTTCTAAGAGATTATCACCATGAACTAACAGAACCTTCGGAAAACCATTCGACAATGTATCCCCTGAGTAACTACATGAGCAAAGGGCGCCTTTCCGCGGCCTATGCTTCAGTAACCGCAAAGCTTGATCAATTCGTTGAGCCTACGACATATCTGGAAGCGAGCAAGGAACCCCAGTGGGTTACAGCAATGGATATGGAACTGACGGCACTAATGGACAACAAAACCTGGACAATCGCGGCAATTCCAATAGATCGGCACACCGTAGGGAGCAAATGGGTATATAAAATAAAGGTAGATGCCGATGGGAATATAGAGAGGTACAAGGCGAGGCTCGTAGCAAAGGGGTATAGCCAAATCAAAGGTTTTGATTACCAAGAAACTTTCAGTCCAGTGGTTAAACACACCACGGTTCGCCTCTTCCTTTCCTTAGCAGCATCATATAACTGGTCTCTCAAACAATTGGACATAAACAACGCGTTCCTCAATGGAGACCTGGAGGACGAAATATATATGGATCCACCCCCTGGCTATCCACTCAAGAAAGTTTGTCCACCCGAACACAAATTGGTCTGCAAATTGAGAAAAGCAATCTACGGTCTCAAGCAAGCCTCAAGGTCTTGGAATGAAAAATTCACCAAGATCTTGATAAACAAGGGATTCCGGCAGTCTGTAAGTGATCCATCCCTATTCACTATGAAACAAGATGATGGAAGTTACATGGCACTTCTGGTGTACGTCGATGATATAATGATCGGATGCAAGTCACAGACTGCCCTGAACGGAATCATTGATTATCTTAAGAGTCATTTCAAGCTGAAGGATCTGGGATATCCAAGGTACTTCTTGGGGTTAGAGATATCGCAATCTAAAGGGAATATATCGGTTTGCCAACGGAAATACATCTTGGACCTTCTTCAAGAATATGGTTTGTTAGGCTCGAAACCAGCCATCACACCGATTGAATTAGGACAGAATTCTACAACTAAGCAAGAGGAAGCGCTCCCTGATCCTACATATTACAGGAAGCTGATTGGGAAACTGATATATTTGGGATTTACAAGACCGGACATCAATTACTCTGTGCAAGTATTGTCTCAATTCATGTGCAAGCCTGAAAAATCACACTTACGAGCAGCCTTCAGAGTATTAAGATACTTGAAGGGGTCACCAGGAAAAGGGTTGATGTCTCACAACGAGAATGATTTACAATTAAGAGCTTTTAGCGACAGCGATTGGGCAAAATGTGATCAAACTAGAAGATCGGTAACAGGGTACTGTGTAATTCTTGGACAAGATATGATATGTTGGAAATCAAAGAAGCAGCCAACCGTGGCCAGAAGTTCTACCGAAGCTGAATATCGGGCTATGGGATCACTGGCCTGTGAGCTAACATGGCTGTCGAATTTATTGAAGTCCTTTGGGCTCGATACTAAACGACCAATCCCGATGTTTTGCGACAATCAATCTGCAATCCAAATATCCCATAACCCGATCCTACACGAGAGAACAAAACATTTTCAACTTGATTGGCACTACATAAGGGAGAAGGTTGCTGACCAATCCATCGTCATTACATATATAAAATCCAAGGAGCAATTGGCTGACATCTTCACAAAAGGACTCAACGCACAACATCACTCATATTTGCTAGGCAAGATGAACATGATCGATATTCATGCACATCTTGAGGAGGGGTGTAAAAAGGATATCAAATGAATAGCCTCTACAGATTTCCCATTCTGTGTTTCAGACAGCTTCCAAGCTTAAAGGGGACAGCCTGCATCTCTGAAGGAGGTCACACATTAATGACTTTCACGGTTATAGAATAGATACGTTAGGATTGTATTTCCTCTTATATATATGCCTGAACTGAGGCTGTAAAATGTAAGATTGAATTTTACGTTCTGATTCATATGAAATACACACAAGAATTCTTTCTATGCTTTTGTTAATTAAATACAGTTTATTCAAACTCTCAACATTCCACGAGACGCTATATGCACCGGTGAAAGAATGTATAGCTCTTTCGACATTAGATTCAAACATTTTTGGATTATCTCTCAGAACAGAAGCAGCATCATGATTGAGAGGATCCTCATAGTTTGGCTCCTAATCATTTATATTAAGAATCAGTAAGAGAATAATCATTGCTAAACAAAAAAATATGTATAAGCACCGTGAAGAGATGATACAATCCATATATGATAGTGTTTATATTGAGCACAGACTTCCAGTCTTCACGAATAATGTTTAAACACACATTGCCTTCTAAGTCAATATTCGGATGGTACACCTTCAAACGAGACATTAATTCATATGTAAACGGAACAAGTTCGGTGACATATATTCAATTAAACGCAGCGTAAGCTACCTTTGTTTTGCATTTAACTTTTGGCGGTTCGTGAGGATAGATGGGAGAAATTTGAAAATGGAATATAAATTTTCCACCCCTGAGCAGAAATCAATAAATATAAGTTAGAACAAGAACCAATATAAAATTCATCAAATGAAGAATCTTACGTATAATATCCATCGTCGGGTTGGACAATTATTTCAAAGTTCATGAGATCATCCTTGCCATTAGGGAATGATATACCACATCTTTTTGGCATGTTCAGTTCACTTATATCTGTATCATCCAAAATGAACTAACTAATGAAAGTTCGAATAAAAAACAAAGCTTCGAGCGATGCGATTTTCCACAGCATGTTCTAAAAAACCAATCATGGAAACATAGCCCTACCCGATAATGTGAAAACAGGTCAAAGAGAATGCAAATAGAGATTTCCAGTAATTCATAAAACCAATAAGTATGCAAAGGGAAAACTTGTTATATTTACTCAATACTCAGCCTATCAATGTGGAACTTGAAGATGCGCCACAATGGGGAAGGAGAAATCAACAATTTTTGGTTAGAGATGTTTCTCGGGATATGTTTAGCTCTCAACAAAGTGTGACAACTTCTCCACTAGTATGTTGGAAGGATTGATGGCAAAAAAAAATCAAAATATTTACATGGTTACTGTTGCATGAAAAACTTCCGACTACAAAGCTTCTAACAGACATATGCATTATTATGGGTCCCAATGCATGCCCCATGTGCCATAGATTTGAAGAGACATGTGAACATCTATTTTGGAGTTGTCACGTTGCAGCCAAAATGTGGGAAAATTTCCAGTAATGGTGGGAAAGAAGTCGTACAACAGATATTCCATCGACATGGATTGAGGTGCTTCAGGCGGTGCAAAGGAAACCATCCAAATCAGTTTACAAGAGGGCGATGAAATTCTCTATGGCAACGCTTATATGGAAAATGTGGCATAATCGAAATAATCGGATTTTCAGTGGATCGGTCTTTTCAATCTCCCAAAGCTTCTTGAGACTGCAAATGTATATTTTTGATGTTCTTAAGCATAGAGGTAGATCTCCTAGTCTGAATTTGTACGAGTGGTTACAAGCCCCGGGTGAAGCATTAACAAATGCTCTTTCGGGGTAGTAAACTAACGTTACTGTATCCCCAATAATCCTGGGGAAGGAATAACTCTTTGTTATTCCTTTTATATTATTGAAATTATCCATTCAAAAAAAATAAAACCGATAAATACACATCGATATGCACAAGTATATCGTCAATCATACGTGATATAAAAATGGACAAGTATATGATGCAATTTCCATTAAAGATTCCAGCATTTAGCACATATGTTTCGCATGGTTTCATACAAAATAGATAGTGCCTCGTCCTGTAAATAGGGAAGAGCCACTTGGAATCTTTTGCTCCCATTATTAGATTACTAGAAGAAAAGTCATCTACAACAATAAAAGAAGCATTTGTTAATAGATTCAGAAACCTTTGTGAAGTCTCAACTCTCCAGCACTTTGCTTCTTCACTGGAGCTTTGCCATTGGCGCTTTCAACAAGCTTTTTTTCTTTGAGCAACTTAATCATTGTGACTATTCTTATGAATTACACAGAATTTTCAAACCTTCAAATGACATATATACATTAAAATCTTTAAATCAACTTGATCAACACAATACAAATGACTAAATGGTAAATAAAATTAAGGAAATCAACACTACAAGCATTTTATAAGAATTACTAGCCATTAGGTCAAACAAAAAAGGAATAGTACTGCACATCAATATTGCTTCTCAAATCCATATTAGAATCAATAATGAATAAGCATGAACACTAAAATTAGCGTGCAGGTGCTCAAATTAAATCCCCGGCCAAGTAATCAATTCATCTCACCAAAATATTAATAAGAAAGTCAATGACAAAGACAATGCAACAAAATTATTGCCCAAACACCAAACAACTGTAAAAACATACACGTTGGATCAAGACTCATCCCCTGTTACAATCAATCAAAGGACACAATATTCAGATGAAGAAAAGATTTGAGTCATAATTTAAATATGGAAGATCACGCTTGGTAGTTGAAGTAGGTTACTTAATCTTGGTTAGGTATATGTCACATAACCTCTGTAACCGTGTATAAATAGAACACTAATAGAATGAATACACAAGAACTTTTGAATCAAATTGTCTTTCTCCAATTACCAATTACAGAGAACAAATCCTCCTGATACTATTGACATGGTATCAGAGCAATAACCCTTCTAATATTCAACACACTAATGGGGGATTCAAAGGAACCAAAGGATGATTCCAACAACATGAAAATGATCTCTGCTCCTGCATACGATCCACTACGTTTGGAAGGGCACGATGCACCAAATCAGATACTCGTCACAACTTTACTCAACAGCAGAAATTACCGAAGCTGGAGCCAAGCAATGGAGCTGGCCTTGGACTCAAGGATGAAACTTGGCTTCGTAACTGGAAAAGTTTCTGCACCAGACCTTAACAAACCAGAATATTCACTTTGGAAGTCCGTGGACTCTATAGTGAGATCATGGATACTGAACGCCATGACACCCGAAATTTCTGAATCGTTCTTTTACACCACCAGCGCCCATTCATTGTGGAAGAAAATAGAGGAACGTTTTGCAGAAGTAAGTGGTCCACTATTTTCTAAACTTCAGCATGAAATAAGCAGTATTACTCAAGGAAATATGACAGTTACATTCTACTACAACAAACTATGCAGACTGTGGGAAGCATTGAATCGTTGTCTTCCAATACAAATATGTCATTGTGAAGCCAACAAAATATGTACATGTTCTGTGGGAAAGAAGTATATGGAGCGCGAAAATTTTATCAAGGTAACTCAATTTCTTGCAGGGTTACACGAATGCTATGGAGGAGTTGTCAAACAAATATTAATGATGGAACCAATGCCCCTGTTAAGCAAGGTATTTGCCATGATATGCAAGATTGAACAACAAAGAGACAATCAAACTAACACAAAGATAAATGTGGCAATAGCTACTAAAGCAGGCTTGAACAATAAAACCACCACACCTTACTTCAACAATCGAAAGGATTAGAGTGGACCAAAGCAACCCAATGGGGAAATCAAATTCTGTAAAAAGTGCAACAAGAAGGGCCATATCATGGATGATTGTTTCTTGATAAAAGGAATCCCGGAATGGTACAAACAACTACGTAAAGCACAAGGTAAAGGTATTCCAAGGGAATATGCAAATTTGGCAGCAGCAACACCCCTGGATGAGCATGGCGACGAAACAACGAATGGAGAACAGGACATGGAAGTTGTGAATTTCGTGGGGCATATTGACTTCACTGGTACCTCTACAACTTTAATTGGACAACATTTTTCTTCTCAAATAGGTACGAATTCTTGGATTGTGGACTCTGGAGCAACGAACCATATGTGTAACGACATCTCTCTTTACACAACTTCTTGGCCCTTTAGTAAACTAGTCCATGTAGTACTTCCAAATTGCACAACTCAATCTGTTGATCATAAAGGAACAGTTTTCCTTAGCCAAAACATTGTTCTGCATGATGTTCTTTTTGTGCCTTCCTTTAAATTCAATCTACTCTCCATTTCAAAACTCACTAACATTGACCATCTTATTTTTTGTTTCTCTGCAACTCATTGTCATATATAGAACCCGAAGAGTTGTAAAGTCCTAGCCACCGCTGCCTTGAAACAACGCTTGTATATCCTTGATCCACCTGCATTTTGTGTGAATGATTCACCAATGGAAGAAAAGACTCAAAAGCCAAGTCTAAATTCTATTTGTTTTGTAAACACTTCTGAGGACTCCTCTGTGTTTTTGGACATCACTAAAAATTCATTTTGGCTATGACACTCACGATTAAGACACCCAAATATTAAAGTCCTTGAAAATCTTTCCAAACAACAAATCCATAATTCTCACGCCAATGCACCATGTGATGCATGCAACATGGGAAAAATGAAAAGATCTCCATTCTATAAAAGTTCCATCCGCAGCCAAACTATTTTCTAACTTGTACACATCGATGTATGGGGACCGTATCGAACTCCAAGCTTGCAAGGGGCTCGATATATGTTAACCATAGTTGATGACTACAGTCGAGGCATCTGGACTTACCTAATGGGAGGAAAGGATGAAACCAAAAACATACTGACCTCTTTCCTTAAAATGGTCGAAATTCAATTTTAAAGTCGTGTTCAAACCATCAGAACCGACAATGGTGGAGAATTCTTAAATCACCAATGCCAAAATCTGTTCCATTTCAATGGTGTAATTCATCAAAAAACAACTAGCCATACTCCTCAGCAGAACGGGGTGGTGGAACGAAAACATCGGCATTTGGTCGAAATGGCTAGAACTCTATTACTCCATGCCTCTCTTCCAACTTATTTATGGGGAGAAGCACTTCTAACAGCGACATATTTGATCAACCGAACCCTCTCACCCCTGTTAAATTGGAAATCCTCATTCTATCGACTATACAAACGCAATCCAGCATATTCCCATCTCAGAATCTTTGGGTGTCTAGGATATGTGATGAACACCAAATCTCACAAAGATAAGTTCGAAGCTAGAGGGATACGATGCATATTCCTAGGATATTCCCAAGATCGTAAGGCCTATCACATGTATGAATTGTCAAACAAACGCCTGATTTTTTCCCGAGACACCAAAATTTATGAAGATCAGTTTCCATTCCTAACCAACACCAGCAGCGAACAAACTTCCTCTTTGTGTTTGCCCATTACCCATAATCACAATATTAGAACTAGACACCAGTGAGTACCCAACCCGTAGCTCTGACCCTGAAACATCCCTGAGAAGGAGCCAACGGGTATCTAAACCACCCAGATGGTTCTCGTACTACGCAGCTAATATTCAAACCAGACCAAAGATCCCAACTCCATACACACCTCCTGTTTTTCCATTTATCTGCGATCCAAACCTCCCAGTTTCACATATAGTCTTCTTAGCAAAAGCGGACACAATCTAGGATCCTCATATCTATGGAGAAGCAAGAAAGTATGAACACTGGAATTTGGCGATGAAGAAGGAATTACAGGCACTAAAAAAAAATAAAACGTGGGAACTTGTAATTCTTCCACACAACAAAAGGGCGATTGGGTGTAAATGGGTATTCAAAACCAAGTTGCAGGCTGATGGATCCATCTCTAAGTATAAAGCTCGACTTGTAGCCAAGGGCTACAATCAAATTGAGGGACTTGATTACTAAGACAATTTCTCGCCAGTGGCCAAGCAAGTAACAATCCGATTGATGATGGCGTTAACAACAGCATATGGATGGGAGCTGCATCAATTGTATATAAATAACGCATTCTTGCACGGACACTTGGAAGAAGATGTTTACATGATTCCTCCAGAAGGCGTAGAGCTGGCGTTGCCAAACATGGTTTGCAAACTTAACCGATCCTTATATGGTTTAAAGCAAGCGTCGAGGCAGTGGAATATCGAGCTTACAAGCAGTCTTATATCCTTTGGTTTCTACCAATCCAAACATGATCATTGTCTTTTCATCAAAGGTCAAGGACAAAATATGATAGCTTTGACAGTATATGTGGATGACATTCTGTTAATGGGAAGAGATACAGAGGGAATGAAAGCAATTAAGGATCATCTGAACACTGCTTTTAGTATAAAAGATATTGGACCAACAAGTTACTTTCTAGGGTTGGAAATATGCCATTCAGAATCGAGAATCTTCATTAATCAGCGAAGATATATTATGGATATTGTGCATGACATGGGGTTGGATGGAGTGAAACCCATGGTCACCCCATGTTCACCAAGCATACGCTTAAGAGGAAAAGACAACGACTTGTTAGATGATCGAGAACGTTATAGAAGATTGGTGGGTCGACTTCTGTATCTCAATTTCACTAGGCCAGATATCGGGTATGTGACTCAACAATTAAGCCAGTTTATGCAAAAACCAGCAGATATTCATTGGGAAGCTGCTCAGAATGTTGTTAAATATCTGAAAGGAACGCCGGATATGAGATTATTCTACAAAAGGGACATTGACTTGAATGTCCGAGGCTACTGCGACGCTGACTGGGCTTCATGTGCCGACACATGGAGATCGCTCACAGGCTATGGAATTATGATAGGAACATCGATGATTTCTTGGAAGACCAAGAAACAGGCAACAGTTTCACGTTCTACAGCCAAGGCTGAATATCGAAGCATGGGGGCACTTGTGTGCGAATTAAAATGGATAAGTTATTTACTGAAGGATTTTCAGGTTGAATTCTCGTTACCAATTGATGTGTTTTGTGACAATAAGGCTGCAATTCAAATTACGATGAATCCAGTATTCCATGAGCGTACGAAACACTTGGAGGTTGATTGCCACTTGGTGAGGGATCAGTACAAAGAATGTTTTATTAGATTGACACATATTGGGACACAAGAACAACCTGCTGATGTTTTTACTAAACATTTACCGGCAAAAGCATTTCATGAATGTCTAAGAAAATTAGGAGTACAAGAAAGGATGGAAATCCAACGTGAGGGGAGGATGTAAAAACATACACGTTGGATCAAGACTCATCCCCTGTTACAAGCAATCAAAGGACACAATATTCAGATGAAGAAAATATTTGAATCATAATTTAAATATGGAAGATCACGCTTGGCAATTGAAGTAGGTTACTTAATCCTGGTTAGGTATATGTCACATAACCTCTGTAACCTTGTATAAATAGAACACTAATCGAATGAATACACAAGAACTTTTGAATCAAATTGTCTTTCTCCAATTTCCAATTATAGAGAACAAGTCCTCCTAATACTCTTGACAACAACAACTCAAAATTACATGATAATTGACAATAACACCAAATAAAAGAATCCGAATCCAAATCCAAAAATGTAATCATCCCCACAAGGAACTTCCATATTTCATCAAAAACAAAAAAGATAGCCCCAATACACGCAACAATTCTTTAAATTCGTACATATAGAAAAAAATATAACCCGAAGCATATGAAACAATACCTCTTCAAAGGAATTAGAGATTCAAGAAAAAATCTAAAAACCGTGTCCTAATGATTCTGTTTTTTTTCGTGATAAAAAAAAATGATTCTGTTTTATTTAGTTTATTAAGATTTGAATTTAAATTTATTTATTTATATCTTAATTAAATCATTGTTTTCGCCTTCAGGGCTTAGCATCCATTTCTTTATCGAATTTTATATCAGAAAAATTGCATAGATGAGAATCTAATTTAATATAGTATATAAACTATTGATTTAAAGATTAGAAATTACTATTTATCATATGAGGTTTTCAAAAGTGTTTAAAAATGATACTGGATGGTGTAATAACTATTTTATGTTATTTTTCCATGAATAATTTTTAGACAATTTAATGTGTTATTTTTTACTAATTTCAATGTTTTGAGACATAAATTATATAAAAGTTAATGGATTAGGTTTAAAAAGTAACCGAGGCTATGATCAAAGCGAAACAATTTGAATATTTGATGATTAAATATACAATTATAAAACTTAGAAGAATAACATTTATAATTTTTTAAAGTTTACTAATCAAATATCATAATGTTAACAACACTCAAGTTATTTTTACAATTTTTTAAAATAGTCACAAATTTTATCTCTATATACTCATAATTTGTGGCTATTTCGTCGTCATAAATAAATGACATTAATTATTTAGAGCAATAAACATTC
The DNA here is from genome assembly GCA_009725065.1 of Utricularia reniformis. Taxonomy (NCBI): domain Eukaryota; kingdom Viridiplantae; phylum Streptophyta; class Magnoliopsida; order Lamiales; family Lentibulariaceae; genus Utricularia; species Utricularia reniformis. Next base: position 304,575 of record RWGZ01001102.1, read on the forward strand.
ATGAGATTAATGTTAAACGTGGATCTGTGTTTTAATCAATTTTGGCACGTTTGGTGAACGTTACATTGTTTATGGAATAATATGTTCACCTCATCCTTAGTTATACCGGTAGGCAATTTGTTTATTTATAAGTGAAAAATGCAATCCATTAAAATAAGGAATAACAAGTCGTTATTCCTTTCTACAACGTTTTATAAGAACAATATAGATGTTAGAAAGAAGCGGCATTCAAGGTTGCCTCTATGGGTGCTTGAATCCATTCATGTAGTTGTAATAATGTCATTCTATCCCGGTATTTTATAACATCGAATATATAGAATTGCAATCGAAGGAGGATAAGGGATGAGCAAAACTTATTGTCCTTGAATACTCATTGGTTCCGACTAAAACAGAATCGCCAAAGAAAATCGATGATTGTGAATTTCAAGGATTTCTTTGCAGCAAATCTAGGAGGTCTACTTAGTAACAATTGCAATGTATCTTCCCATGAAGATGCCAATTTTATATTATGACTACAGTTCTACCACTATTGAAATATGACAATTTCATATTATGGCTACAATTCCACCACTGTTTGAGTTTTCTCCAGAATTCCTAAGCTATGTGTATTCCAAATGCAATGAGCACATGATTCTTCCCCATTGAAGCACATCAGACATGTGACTGGTCCCATAATTATTTTCCAATGAAACAAAAACTTCGATGTGGGAAGTCAATCATTTATCAGGATCCAAGCAAAAATCATGATCTTTAACAAAGGACGACCAATCCTTCCACTATGACATGGGTATAGAGACATGTTGTGTTCGTCTTTCGGAGTTCATCGCAAACACTTTTGCCTTACTCACCCCAATTGGGGATATCTTCTAGTTCTGGTTCAAGTGAGTTATTACTAATAAGAGATTGCAAAGCATTTCTTTAGGACGCCGTCTCCCATCTATGATTATACCTATCCACAAAATTAAATGATATGAAATCGGGGTGATGTTTACTATTCATTATATATGTATTGAAATAAAACTCTTTCAGTCATACTTATTACTCGTGGTTAAATAAGTTATATATGTTTATATATTTGTTGCAAATAAGTCATAGCAAATTAAATCGTCATTGTTTTTAACATATAAACCTCCACATGTACAAAATATATCAAATTTATGTGAATGAGATTGATGGGAACATTGTTCTCATCGTTTGTATCAGAGACCTAACCCACAAAAGTTGATAAATCTCAACCGTCAACTCACAAATATCAAGAAAT
>RWGZ01001103.1:0-49339 GCA_009725065.1 Utricularia reniformis
AAGTATAAATAAACAGTTAAGACAATCTGTAAAATATAAAAAGGATTCTTACTCAACAGCTGCAGCTAACTGCTTTAAAATTACTGAAGATGGAATAATATCTATTTCAATTGGCCGAGAACTTGCCATCTCTCCCTCTTCAGAATCCTGTAAAATACCAAAACCTTTCATTAAATGATTAGAAACAGAAATTAGATGAAGATTGAAACATAAGAACTTTACGCATGCAAATACCTAGAGCCTGAACTTTTCGGATGAAAAAGATGGGGCTAGAAGGATTATCATAAAATATAAACAAAATCCTTTGACAATGTATAGGAGGTGTTCTGCTATTTAAGACATACAACCAAATGAAATCACTATGTTGGCAGTAAGTTTTCAGAAAACAAGGGAGAGTGCATGCAATTTTGAAATGCCAAACCCGAAGATCGCACATTAACATAACTTGAGGATATACACACCTTTGATGGAGAGAACTCTCTCTCACCCATCATGTACAAATTTTCATCAAAAAGCGCGTATGCCATCGGAGAATTATGAAGCTTTTCTGACTCCTCAGCACCTCTTCTTCTTATTCCTATCCTTTGTAATTTATCATGCAACTCTTGCTTGATATTTGTAGGCCCTGTTCGAGCACTCTTACTTGTGTATTTATCAAAATCCTGAATACCATGCACATTCAAAGAAAGATCAGCTAATGCTGCAACTATTGTCAACCCATGTATAAGACCTAGAATATTCCAAACAGCACTCATAGAATAAGATCATCAGATACTATTCATACTCAATTATATGCATGTGCATTATGTGACATACTCAAACATCATAAAATTTCAAAAAACTATCTTACGAAGTTCAAAGTTCATGAAATGAAAAACGATCAATAACAGAAGCAACAAATTAAATTGAAAAATAAATAAATATCCAAGTCAAGTACCACTATCTGAATTTCAAATCGAGATAAATTACAAGTTATTCTCCATTAGAAAGAAGTCCTTTTTATTCTTCAAAACCTCACAATTCTGGTGCAACAATTTACAAGAAAAAATAGAACAAACAAGGAAAAAAGCGGCGATACCGTCAATTCTTCCGTCTCCTTTGGGGACTCCGGGGTTGACGCTCTCGGAGATTGCTTATCCAAATCTTGATTTATACAAACACACACAAGAATCAAAAGAAAAGCTTAAAATACGGAATAGAATGATCAATTCTAAACATAGTAAAAGAAACACGATCGAATTTCAAGGGCATACTGGTGGTAACGACAGAATGCGAATCAGATTTCTTGATATCCGTAAGAACTTTCTCCGCTTTTGCCGCAGCGGAATTAATGGCTGTCCTTGCTCTGGACACGAAGGAAGCCTCCATTTGTGCGGTTAACGTCGAGCGAAGACAAATGGTATTAAAAACAAAAGGCTGACGCCATTTTCGCTGAGAAATAACACGAGAGGCGCAGAGGAAATGAATTTGGAAATGCAAGCAGCAGCCGGACCAGCAATCAGTATAGTATTACTTTAATAAAAAATAATTACATTTTTCACCCTCAGATGATATAAATCCACATTATAGTTCTTCAAAAGTAATTAATTCCATTTTAGTACACAATCCATTTGATACCTGTCTCTCAACAACATATGAACCTTCTCTTTGAATCTATTTTCCGAATTTTCGACATCAGACAAGAACTGCAAGCGACTACAAAGCACAAGCACCATGTACGGTTTCAAGTATTCGACTGTCATCGGAGATCTATAGTAATCCTGATTCAAAATAACTCAGATACAAAGAGCCAACGAAGAGAACCGGATTTAGATATGCTCACCTTTTCTGTCACAACGATAATAGGCTTCAATCCAAACCTTGTTTCAAGTGCTTTAAGTCTTTCCCGAATATGCTTTACGTCCTACCATTCGATAAACAAAAGGATTCAGCATCGAACTGAAGATCGAATGCAGTTGTTTCTTCTCGAAAAGACGTTACCTTCGACTGAAAAACATGGTGATCACTGAAGTCTATACGTTCCACATATAATGGTCCCATCTGCAAAGAAGTGAAATGGCATTTCGAATTGTTTATAGGTTCGGTAAGTAAACGAAGCAAATACAGGATAATTTGACGAAAATCGAAAGCACTTCAAAAACACAGAGCTTACTTGAGTACAAATATAGAAGATGAAGAAAAAAGCTTAGCTACCTTTTCGACAGTGCGGACGAAGGAATCAGGGAGACCAACTCCGGAAACGCATAGTACAAGAGCATTATTCAGAAGGGTCAGTGGCATTTTTTCGGAAATGTCGGTCGAAGAAAATAAGTGCATTGGGGTCATTTTGGTTAAGAAAATAGGAACAGACTCGTTGAACTCCAGAATCTTTGATTCCAAACAAACAATCTCCTTATTCTCCACCTGCATATAAATATATATAGATGATCATAGAGAAAAGAACACAGAATCACGAGTAATTTAACTGCTATATCGAGAGTTACTCCACGTATTGTTTGACGTAAAACAGATTAACATATAGTAATTGATCTCTATCGCAATAAAGAAATGATTTTACATTTCAAATTTTATCAAAATATGTATTGATAAATTTGACTAGACTTCTGAAAGTTTCATATGCCACCACTAAACAATATAAATTTGTAAAGCGGTGAACAACAATGAGTAAACATGAATTTCTAACAAGCAAATTAAGACTTAAATGTTTGTCAAGCATATAAATCTGCAAAATTTAACATGTAGGTTGTTATCAAAAAAGCTGAAAAAACTAGCGGGGGCTGAATGGGTTATAAAACTCAATATAACAGGAGCAATGTGGTCACAGCACAGAAAATAGTGCTTTGGTAGAGTTGAATACTCTCGGATAGAGTATTAGAACGGAAAAATTATAGCATACCAAATCTGCATGATGGATGACAACGATATCTGCGCGGCTTATTGCATCCAAAGGTTCTCTAAGCGGTCCAGCGGGAAGCAACTGATGGTTTCCCCATGGCATCAATGAGTTCACCATCACAATCTCTACATCACGTATTATACTCAAATGCTGCATTCCAAGCATTAACATTTAATTTGATAAATTAAAAGGAATTGTGATTAAAACAAGATGCATAAGAAAACATGGTACCAAATCCACCAAGAGACTGGAAAAAAAAGCTGAGGAAAACATTCAGGGAAGACGACTTTACAAATAGAATAGGTCGATTTATGATCGTTACCTGCATACCATCATCTAGAATGGCTAAACCAATTCGATTAGACTCGCATAAATTCAATGCTTTCTCTTCAGAAAACAGCTTTTCCAAAAGAGCACGAAAACTTATGTATCCATAGTGTTTCAGAAATTTAGTAGCAGTAGCTGTCCTATTTGCACCTACACCAACTTTAGCCGACGTTCCATGAAGTTGCCTCTGAAGCATTTTTGCTTCATCTCCACCACCATAGCCCTAGAACATAATACAAATTGGTGTCAGAATCAAACAAGATTAAGCTAAAAGAATTTATAAATCCCAGAGACTGTCGTAAACCAAGCTAAAAAATAAAAAGGGAATTACCCTAGTGAGAATGAGTGGAGAAACATCGCGATCAGAGAAAGAACGGGCCAGAAACTCGACCATTGGAGTCTTTCCATTGCCTCCCCAAGTTATATTCCCAACACTAATCACCGGTACTGGCAATCTGAACTATGATAAACCCAAAATAATACTAAGTCACGAAATCCATTGCCAACAAGAAAATTACCTGTGGGTGGCGAAGATTCCGATGTGGTAGAGTGGGCGGCGAACACGTAGAGCGACGGAGTAGATTAAGGAAATGAGAGAGAGGAAGGGAATTAAGGAGAGGTGCACAGCAGAAAGATTCGAGAGCCTCTCGGAGGGTGGAGTAGAAGCAATTTGCTTAACGGCTCTTCTGATCACCTCCTTCATCCACACAAATTGAAATTTGAAATTACAGATTTTGTCTACCTCTAAAATTGTACTTTAGCCCCTTTACTTCTGAATAATTACATAATGACCCTCTTTAGTTTTCCTTCTATTCCATTCAAATTCAATTTTACGACGTCAATTTCATTATTTTATTTTTTATAAAAAAATAGCTAATTATTCATATCCATTATTCAAAATTTATAAAAAAAATTTATAATGCATGTTATTAACCTTCAATTCTTTAAAGTTAAAAACAACATATTTTCAAAGTTTAATAATCACTTGATAACTCTCAAAATTCTAAAACTATTGATATTTAATCATAACCTTCATAATTTGTATTTTATCATTACGTCAACGAACTTTGAAAATATTTAAAAATAAGATATAAATTATCAAAACTACTAACACAACAAACACTATTATTTTCTCAAATTGAATTAGTAACTTAAGTTAAATGAAAAAAAAAATTCATTGTTTTATCAGTACCGTTACACTATAAATTGGAATATCATAAATATAATAATGAAATAAATAAATAAATTCCAATAATTATAAAGATGTTTGATTTGAAAGACATGCAAAAACTTGCCTGAGATTTCCTCTAGAAGGCTTGGCCTTGACAGCATATTTGCATATAAAAACTAAGCGTTTTCTCATCTCTGATTTAGTTACTTGCATCTCACTAAAGTATTTCCCATCATCAAATCTCCCTGCACATTCGTACTCGTTAAGTCATCACAACACTCCGATCGGTATAAGAATCTCTACCTGTTTCGTCGTAAAATGACGTCAAAATTGCCAAACAAACACATATGCTTATATCTTCGCCTGTAACCAAACATAACATCACTTCAAAGTTCATCAATATATCACTAGTTTTCACGTCGAACACATATGCTTATATCGCAAGTTTCGTAACCAATAACAAAAGAGACAAAAAATAAAGCTTACCATCACTGCAGCATACGAATAGTGGATGCCTTTTTCGCAAGCTTCTTCTTGCAAACTCGAGTGCACGAGGCAAATTTCTCGATAGAGAAAAACGGTCATGTTTCGAGTCCTGTTCAGATAAAAAATACAAATAAAACATCACAATCCAAAACGTCAAATAACAATCGATACATTGAAAGTCCAGATTGCTTCTCAATCTGTTTTCTGCTAAATTTTGTGAGTTTTAGACCCAAAATAAGACATCTAAGTTCACAGATCACTTTCAATAAATTTGCATATTCCGAAAATGTAAATCAAGCATACCACAAAAGGCAAGGACAAGTACGTCTCAGGGTTTGTCTTAGAATTATATAACGATTCCTTATCACAATTTAATATGCAGTAGCCAGGCTCCAATTCTCCATCTGCAAAAACTAACGAATTTTCATATACGATACGATCGTATTATCACACATCACGATACTTAGATTACACTGTTTAAGAGAACTGTAACTCGAAATTTATTTAACTAATGAGCAAGGCATTTGAGTAGATAATAGTGTACCTAGTTGAGATTTTCCAACAGCAATATTTGTTGAGCCCAAAATAATTATACCACGAACATCAATGGATTTCTCAGCATCCAGCACAAATTGAGATTTGATTTTGTTGCTTAAGCATTCCGAAGGCCGAATAGACACTTGTTGAGCATTTTCACCGCTTCGTAGACGACGAACACGTTCTTTTTCAACAATATTTGCGATAAACTGATTACAAAATTCTGGACCTGAGTTAAAAATTTCATTAGCATGCTGCCAAAAAAGATATGGTGATAAGCCTCTAGCCCAACTTTCTTCATCATCTCCCGCTCCGGGAATGTAATTCCAACTAAAATCCGAGGTTGCTTTAGCATGAATGGTGTTAATTGAGGAAGATGCTGAAACAAGTATGATTGGTGTGAAATCCCAAGAATCATGATCAGGTACTTCATTCAGCCATATAACAGTTCTTTGTGAAATCCATAGAGGTCTAAGTGGTTTTTTAAGGAGTGATGAAATAGAACCAATATCCGCACCACTAGCCTCGAACTGAAATGTCCAGCTTTCTAAACGACTTTCGATCATGGCTCTCTCGATATTTGAAATCCAAAGGGGGAGATGCAAGGAGCAATCCCAATCATCGAGGGTCGTATTATGATCACTTGAAACCTTGAACTCCTGATGATGTGTATGCAAGTCAGTATAGAAATACTGAAACATCGCTATTAAAATGTTAGTAAACGACTGTATTTTCTGAATTCTTCACATTTTGAAAATAAAATTACTTACATTATTAGAAATATCGCTATCTCTGAGTTTTTTCCGATACCTGGAAATTGCCCGATTTAAAACACATGTCCAGATTGGAATTGTCTTTGACATACTGTCTGGAAACTTCTTCCCCTTCCTTGTCGAATCAACTATGATACAACCACCTTTCTGTCCTATTTTTCATAGTGTAAATATCATCACATGACTGTAGCTTAAGATGCATCATGGCATCAAATGCCTAAAATATTAGCATAATGTTAAAACACACACGTCACGCCATGAACAAAAATCCTGCATTAATAATCTGTATACAAAAAAATCCTTGACAGAACATTCTTGCTGTGTGACAGTAGCATTTGCTGTTAAGAGTAAAATGGTAGCGAGGATTGAATAAGAAAATAGGTAGAAAAAAAGGATTGAATAAGAAAATAAGGGTAATTTGTATACTAGGTGTGGATTGATTTATAAGAGGAAATGTGGACCATAGTAAATGACTTGTTCAAGTCTTTTACGGTGTGGTCTCATGCCTCTTGTACGTTGAATCCATGCACACCCTCTACATGAAATTGACTCGATTCTAGAAATTTAACATTTTTCAACTAAAAGCTTTTCAATAACGGGCAACTGAAGGAACAATAATGAAGATAAAAGAAGATTACCAGCCATACTAGCGACATGGAGGTTGAGACGGGAAATGTTGAATGACAAATTATTGGTGTGACCGTCAGTTGATTTGAAGTAGCAAGTGCCATCAAATTTGCGGGAGTACCAAAGTCCACATCGAAGATTCGCCAGCAATGGCAGCTCTGGCCATAGCTGATATATTTCTCCAACAAATACAGAATCCTCAAAAATTGAACGTAAGGCATTGTAGAGGTTATTTTCTTTGCGTTTTATCATCCTTGAAATCTTGTATATATTTCTCCTATCATCTTCCATTTCTGAATTCAATGATAATGAGGGGATTTTCAGGATTATAATATGATGTTGTCAATATACACATTCAGTCACAAATTCTAAGTATTAATCTCAACATCAAGCCAAAAATTAACAACTAAATGAACAATTTCAACGTCATCATACCAAATCAAATTTCTATTACTAATATGAACAAAAATGGCGAAAATTAGAGGATCACGAAGTTGGGTATTAAAAGAATTGAGCCTCCCAACGGATTCATCTTGATAATTGCTAACTTCCATATTCTCAGATCATAAAATTTATATTCACGAAATCTATGACCATAAAGTGAGCAACCCTAATAGAACGCATACCTGAGTGAAATAACCGAAAACATAAATTAAACCTTAATCAATTTATACTCCAAAGTTCAAATGCTCTAATCACCAGTACAAGTACATAGAAGTCACAAATTCCATCGCCAACAAGAAAAATTACCTGTGGGCGGCGAAGACTCCTATGTGATAGAATTGTTGGAGAACAGAGCTGACAAGGAGAAAACAGGGTATTTTGTTAAAATGCAATTTTACAAGTTTGATTATTGCCGCAAAAAGAATAATGTTGAATGAAAAAAACTGCAAAACATTTATATTAATATTTTATTTTATTCATTTTGTCTAATTAAATTTAAATATGACAATTTAATTAGTAGGTTGATAATTTGATATAGTATAATTATAGTTTTCTTTAAAATTTCAATTTTTGTATTCAAACTTATAAATTATATTTGAATATTTCTTTAAGATTAATATAAAATACATGAATAAAGAATTATTTGATGCACATGAAAAATCAAAATAAATTAATATATTTGATCCAAAACTCTAAAAAACAAATTAATAAATTTTTAAAAATTTATTACAATATTATTGATTCTTACAATAAAGAATTTGAGGTTGTGTTTATTAAAAATACAAAATCAATTCAAATGACTCGAACCTTGCGTTTGGACCTTTAATTTTACCAAAGGAAGTTATATCAGTCGGTATTGTTTATATCGGTTTTACCGCTATACCATTGGTATATAACGTTCACATACCAATATGTATATTTTTATTTAAAAACACAAAAAATTATTTTATATATTTAAACTTGTAATCCAATATAAAATTGATTTTAAAATTCCTAATTACTACATCATAAATTAATTATTTTTCAAATGACTCATTAATTTTATATATTACTTTTCATTTTTAATAATTGAGATTATTTTTCAAGTTTCTCTGAAAACTCGAGCCAATGGCTCATATCAACTAGCATATCCGCTATGCCGATATTTATCAATATGACTCGTATAACTATCATGTTTTGAGTTTTTTTCAAAACGTGACATCGTCAGAAATAATATGTATTAAGAATATCATTACTTTTTTATTTATTTTACTCAAGTCACTGAATCAACTTGTTTTGTTAATATAGTACTGAATGACAGTGCTTTTTGACAGTTTTTTGGTAGCTCGGTTTCTATAAACTTAGAAACTGAGCTACTGATGTTTATGGAACATGACAATTCAAGTTTTTATTGCTTTTTTATATCAAAAAAATAGTAAGTCGATTTCTATTATTTATAGAAACGAACATGCCCAAAAAGCTTTTCAAACAAACTGTAAATCAGTGTTATATTTGTAAAATAAAAAAATAATATTATTTTTTACAGCAGGGCCGCAGAATTTTCCATCCAACTTTTGGGGAAGATCAAAAGCATAAAGTGAATTACTCTTTAAATTATGCTGTCTTTCAAAATATATATACAATAATCTTTGGCTTCTTAGTTATTTTAAGACAATCTTTGCCCAAAAATAACAAATATTTCAGGCATCTAACAGTAACAAACTGACCTACAAAACATCTGCCTTAATGTGTTCCTCCTCCTCATCATCACTTCTCAACTTCAAATAATGATATCAATCAATCACACTTTGAACATCACCGAAGATCTCTTCGATAACCTCGACGTGCTCTATCGCAATTCTTACAGAGGCCCATATCTCCAAATCGATAAGAATGATGCTATTTTTCACCAATATCCTTTACAAGAACAATACCCATCTTTAAAATGATGAAAACGGCTAGAATCTCGGAGTATAACTTCATGTTCGATAATCCTCGAAATATAAGCAATAGCCGTATGACAATCACCGCAAACCCGCAAATTCTTAGTGATCCTAATCGGTACCCCTCGAGCTGTAGTTAAAATGCCATAAGCCAAAGCAAGTTTTTCACTATGTTCTAAAAGAAGATCCCCTTTCTCCTCATCATCAACATCATGAAGAGCAAACTCCATTTCGGGTCTATATCCCATGATCTTTATCTTTTTTATCAAATCATTCAATAGCTCGTATATCTCGTTCGACATTCGATGCGACTTGTCGCCTACATAAAATGTAGCTATCCCATTTTTACCTTGTACCCAACTACAACCGGGTCGCTTCCTGATTCCCGAATGCTTCATCGATAAACGAATTCTCGAAACATCTTTCCAACGTCGAGCACTGGCGTAAATGTTCGACAAAAGTGTGTACAAACCATCATTCTCAAAATTTAGTTCTAGCAACTTTGTGACTGCAAGCTCCCCAAGCTCTACATTTCCATGGAGCCTGCACCCACTCAGTAACGTAACCCAAACTATAATGTTTGGTTCCATCGGCATTTCGTCGATGAGTTTTATCACATCATTTAATCGACCGGCACGGCCTAATAGATCAACCATACAAGCATAATGTTCGACTTCTGGTACAACACCAAAGTCTTTCGTCATGTTATTGAAGTAATTCATACCTTGTTCGACCATCCCGGAATGGCTACACGCATATAAAACTACGACAAATGTTACTCCGTCGACGGGAAGGTCATTAGCAAGCATGTTTTTAAAAAATTGCAGTGATTCTTCGCCACGGCCATGAAGTCCATATCCCGTCATCATAGATGTCCAAGAGATTACATTCTTGTAAGTCATGTTTTCGAATACGGATCGTGCTGTATCAACATCGCCAGATTTTGTGTACATATCGATTAAACAGTTTGAGATGAAGAGCTGAGCTTCTTCATACCGATTTCGTAGAAAATAAGCATGAATTTCTTTACCGTGCCTGAGGGCGCCAAGTCTAGCACAAGCTACTAGAGCACAAGAAATAGTGAATCCATTTGGCATTAATATGTCTCTTACCATGTTAGAGAAGAGAAGCAATGCATCATTAGAGTCACCATGTTGAGCATAACCTCCTATCATTACTGTCCAAGTTACGACACTCCGAAATTTCCTTTCGATCGAGTTAAACATGGCACGAGCAACTCTAAAATTCTTGCATTTTGCATACATGTCTATTAAGCCATTGATAACCATATTCTCATCCCAAGGATCATTCTCAACCAAATTAAGAAATCGTTTGATGACACAACAATGTGTCTCTTTACCTTGAGCTAATGCACCGACTGCTGCACAGCCCGATAATACTGAAATAAGCGTCACTGAATTGGGCTGAGATCTGGAAAATATCATTTCTCTGAACACATCCAATGCTTTGTATCCAAGTCCTCTTTGAGCATAGCCCGAGATTACAGCACTCCAGGTCACAACATTTAACGCGATATCGTTCTTTTTCATTGTCTCGAACAATTCTAAGGCATCATCAAATCTTCCAATCTGGGAGTAACCAGTAACCAGAGCATTCCATGAAACCAAATCCTTTTTCTCCATTCTCTCAAATACATTTTGTGCTTCGATTAATAATTCACATTTGGCATACATATCAACGACAGCATTTCCCACAAACATATCCTCCATTAATCCTCTCCTTGTTGCATGCCCATGAATCTCTTTACCACTTCTCCAAACCCTGATTGAAGCACAAGCAGGAAGTATATTCACTAAACTAACTGCATCAGCACGTAAATCGAAATTATAGCTAGAAGTCATAACTTGAAACATCTGAAGAGCTCTTCTAGCCTCGCCCCTTTGAACATAAACAGATATAATGGAGTTCCAAGAAATAATATCTACGACTCCCATCTCAAGCATTTCATCAAACAGTTGATGTGCTTTCTTATACTCCCCACACCGCCCATACATAGCAATCAACGCATTGTCGACGAACACATTGGAATCGGTATACCCAGATACCAGAGCCAAAGTGTGAACCGCAGCACCAGTGTCCAATGAAGAAATATCACCGCAGGCTTTGAAAACAAAAGGATAAGTGTAACCATCAGGTGCCCAATCAAGCCTCCGCATTTCATCGAACATATGGAGGGACTTCAATTGTTCCCCCGAAATCACGTACCACCTGATGATATTGTTCCAATAAAAAACTAAGGAACGAGAAGGGACGATGCCACGGAGGACGGATAACGCTTCCGTATGCCTGTTGGATGCCAAAAAATCAGAGAGTGCTCGAGCAACAGCTTTTTCCTCCGTGTATATAGGTATTCGTTCATGTACCTCACACCGTTGGGCTGCCGCCGTAGAGAAAAATACGTAGGATTGCAATGAACGGAGAGATGTTGAACATCTTCCTAACATCTTTACTCCCATACCCATTGGCAAATTGCAATATGGATGAACTGCGGCTCACCTTCTGCAACTTTTCAGTAGAAACTTCCCAAAAATACAGTATCCCTTTTGTTATCTCAGTAATTACAACCATTTTTAGCCCAATTTTCGAATTGTAACAGCAAAATCCCATTCCAGCATTGTTCGAAATGCTGAAATGAGAGTAGGAACTGTGTACTACTTACCAGAAGGGGCGGCGGCGTATAGAAATCCTTTCCGATGTCGTTGATCGCGAACAAATTATAAAAGCTTAAAGCAAAGCGCGGGGATTCCTATTCAACGTCGCAGAAACTAGTCAGGAGTCGTTGATGTTGGGTTTGTTGCAACGATACAGACTATTGTATCAGTATATATTATTAAGTATTTCTATTAAAAAATTTATATACATTAAAAACCAGTTATTATTTTATGTGTATATTTATAATTCAATATAAATTTAATTTTAAATTTGTAATTGATTACTTTCAAATATATATGCAATTAATTTTATATTTTATTTATTATTTTATCATAGAGGTTGGGTTGTACGAATTCTACCGAATGCAATTGAGTTTAAGAATGGGTGAAAAACTATTCAAATATGGTTAATATTATTATTTTTATTAATTTAAAACAAAAAACACAAATAATATAATTTTTAACAAAATTAACGTTTTTATGATATATTATTTTTGAAAAGAACGGTGAATAGGATGTCTACGGGCCTACAGTACGGCTCCAACGGCATTTGATTATTTGTTTTCTCCCCAATTTGTAGATTTTAGAGAGAAAATCTGATCTGCTAAAATTGGTGGAATTGGGAATTCTGATCTGCTAAAATTCGATTAGTGCACTGCTTCGTTGACCGTGGCTGGATTTTCGCCTTTAGGTACCTCGTATTCTTTTTATACAATCGCTTTTTCATTGATTGGTTACCTGATTTCGCAGGATTCGGACCTGACCCTTGTTCGTAGGATTAGATTACAGGGATGTTGAGTGAAGTGTGTGATTTAAACCTTCAGTTTAGCTAGTTTTGGGAATTAAATTGATCCGAAATGCTGTGTCAAAAGCCACTATTTTTCCTGTGAACAAAATTCTATTTGGTTTTTGTTTGAGTCATCGTTTATATATTTTTAGGTTTTGTGGGTGTATTCATCTGTGAGATGTGGATAGAAAAATTGGGGAGAAGAGACTTGCATTGTTATAAATGAAGTTTTCTCATCCATTTTCCTTTATAGGAAAATTTTGTGTGAAGAAACATTTGATCTACTGATAGATAGGATGGCGCAATCCGGTGTAACCTCAAGACGTTTCTCCTTTTTTGGCCTTGCTTCTACATCCTCTGCCTCACGCAGTAGCAATGTAGATATTGAGCTGCCACATCTCAAACTGGAAGCCGATAAGAAAATCCACAGACCATCTGATGTCGTTACCATCAACATAGTGATAAAAAACAATGCCAATTGTAATTCGCTTTTGATTGAAAAGCTGAGCTTCGAATTTAGGGGAGTGGAGAAATTGGACAGTCAGTGGTTCAACAGTTCTGTGCCTAGTATTGAATCTAAGCAGGGGCGAGGTATCTCTCTTTTATTCGTTTTCTCTACTGTTTTTTCATTCTTGAATCGTTTTGGTTTTAGTGTCAACAAGCGTATAGTAAAAATGGTGATTGCAAATTGATGCAACAAAAAGGGCTATTATTGGAAAAATTGTAAAATGGTCTTGAAGTTGAAGGCACCCTTGATTTTTTCATAGATACACAGGGGCTCTTCAGCATTTGGCATAAAAAAAGGGTTTATGAATTATTAATTTATTCACCTTTAAGATAATTAGTCAATATGGTTAGGCTATTTTTTCTAATGACATTGAGAATGACGAATGGGATGAGTTGACCTTCTTATGGCTATACAAGCTTATAACAATTCATCAATAGGTGGAGTCCCTTTATTGTAGTCTTTACCATGGGCATATGAATATTGATGCATGCTGCAACTTCCTCATGGTTTGTCACCGAATTTTTTGCTGTCTTTTTCTGCAATTTGGAATGCAATGTGATGAAGAAACCTTTTGAAATAAATAAAGGGTCTTGAAACACAGAAAATATTCAATGATGGCTCGAGCTGCTATTTTTTCTGATTGTTTTTTTGTTATTGACCTGATTTTTTTATGAGCCTTAATGGATTTTTCTCATCAGGAGAATACGTTTTCATGTATTGCTCGACTCCAACCATGGTTTCAAATCAAATTCTTTCTGGTGGGGCCACAAGAACATGTAAGTCTCAGGAATTTCGGAGAGCTGTGTTAGTTTAGTTATAAACATCTGGCTCCTACTTTTACCTGGCTTATGGTTTTATTATTATTCATATATCATTCTTCTTGATTAAAACTGAGCACTATGCCTATCAAGCCTTGTACTTTGTCATTTGCTTATTCCAGTATCAAAAATATTAAATATTGGTCACTTGTAGATGTGGTACGGGCCGTTCTACCTGATATGATCCCTCCTTCATATAAAGGCACAACCATTCGATATCTGTACTATATTAGGTCAACACTATCTGGACAATATCTCGTTTTGGAAAATGGAGACTCTAGTGGAAAGTCAATAAATGAAACCTTTGAAGTGGTTAGTCTGTCCTACCATATCCATTTCCTTTTCTGGATAATTATCTGTTGTTTCATGTTTATTTACCTGATCCTAGTATTTTCAACCTTTTAATATTTCAGGAAGCACGCTTGCCACTGCAAATATGGTCCCATTGCCAGAGTGGTGAAGATCACACATATGGTAATGTTTACATGCAGGTCTCCTCGGTTTACTTGTGAAACTATATTTTATCTTCACTGTTGGATTTTTCTTTACCTTTGACATCCCATTCCTCTTTAGTTTGGACATTTGCTCATGTCATTTTTCGTTTGATCCAAAAAAAGTATGATCAAAAGTATAAGAAGGCAGGCCTACTCATTGAATTTGCTTGATCCTTGCTGTATTATGATTCACTTGATGAAATTCCTTGTATGCTACGTTTCATTTGTTATGAATGATACTGTCATAGGTGCTTGGTCATCTAATCTACCCTAATCATTTTTTTCTTTTAAAACTTATTTCTGATGTAGGAATTGTTCCCCTGACCACCATCGTCTTGGATGCATATTGGAAAGAAAAGGAAGCTGATTCTGAATGGGTAAGACTAATATTTGAACAACTATTTCGCTTCTTAGCTGAATAAGCCCATAATTATAAAGGACATGAAGATATGACCACCAAAACATTAAAACCGTACTATGAATTTAATTTAATTTTTTTGTAGTTTAAACTAAATGAAGCCTTTGAGGGAGTCGAGGAAGGGTATGATAGTTCACGTGAGGAGATATTGTCAATCTCTTCCTACAACCCCGCAAAGGAAGAACTAAATAGGGAATTTGGAAGCTCATTATCACTACAGTCATTTACTGGAAGATCTTCAACTGGAGGGCCATTATACGTTGAAGGGCGGGGTAGTATGGCTCTTCCTCAGTTGTCGGTGACTGAGATCCTGGATGACTCTGGTGGAGGTAAACCATAATTTTCAATGGTAACTGCAACATGCCCGCAATGATGGAAGATATCTATAGCATTTCTTTTCTGCTTCTCAAATCTGAGCTACCTAGTTTTTTTGCATTGCCAGTTGAGCTGGCAATTGCATATTGGATATGGATTCTCTTTATTATCTTTTCTTCTCGCTTATTCTAGATAAGACTGCCAGTGCAGTTACTTCAAGTCAACCTGTGAAGGAATATAAGAAAAATCACTTTGCTGAAGATGACTCAAGATATTCTTCGCCATCGGAATCTGTTGCTTGTGGAACATGTAATTGTGTTCTTGGCACTCCTAATTAACAATTCTTCTATTTTTTGCATATTAATATTTGTTCAGTATTTTCTTCAGCAGAAGCGGTTGCTCGAGGAAGACTATACAATATCAGGCTTGATGATCGGTTACTTCTGAGATTTACCCCTAAAAATCCGGACTCTACATATTATTTCAGTGATACGGTAAAGCTTCATGTAGTACCATTACCTTCCATACATTTTTGCTTAACTTAGTTTAATTAATTTCCCCTTTTCATAGATAGGTGGAACCCTGACTTTTTTCCATGAAGAGGGGGCTAGACAATGCCTTGAGGTAAATGCACCCACCCTATATTTTTGTACAGATTTTTTCGAGCATAAGGAAGCTGATGAAGATTTCTTTATTTTTCAGATGTTTATAACTTTGGAGTCAAAAGAGATTATAAATAGACAATTTGTTCATGCTTCTCGAAGGCATTCTCCAATCATCACAAAGGTATGAAAGATGAATAGCTCAATTTTCTATTAATTTAATTATTAGATAATGTTTCCATCCTTAAAAAAGAAAAATAATAAAAGCTAAAGATTTCCATACAAGGCTTGAATATATATATGTATTAATTGTGTATTCATGTACATCTCTTTGATGGTGTATGCTCTTAGATGTGAAAGGTTATCAAATATATACAGTTCCTTGTTATCCAGAGCTTTTTTATTGCAGTTTTATGGTTAGATTCATGTTATTCGACAAAGGAAAAAAAAATTGTGCTAAAATTCAAAATTAGTTCAGTTTTAAGCTGTCGCGGAACAAGTCCATTGACAACTGTGATTCCACATAAGCTATAGCAGTACCTCACTGAACTTTTCTGATTTTGTAGGTTTATAGTGATCACCACGAGATCGTTGCAGATTTGTTGCAAACCAGCTTCATCTTTTCCATTCCATTGGATGGGCCTATGACATTTTCAACCCGTTATGTCTCTGTAGAGTGGGTTCTTAGGTTTGAGTTTGTGACTACTCCAAAGAATGTAAACATTTCAAGGTATGCTGCTATATGATTTTTCTGAACAATGTTCTTATTCTATGAGTCTCCTAACGATCGAAACAAAACCGAACATTTGGAAAACAGTAATAACAAAAATTATACTAGTGTCTTATTTTGGGAACACCCTCTCCAGAGTTGTAACTTGACTATTTTTAGTGCTTCCATTTTTTCTTAGCGAATATGCTTTTAGATCACCCCTTTTGTGTTATATTTGCTCAGTGGATACTAGATTTTGTAAAAAAGGCGTCTTGAACACTGTTTGTCTTCTGTTGTTTTACCTGTTCTTGTAATGCCAATTTTCAGGTTTGAGCATCCTCTTCTGATAGAAGGAAGGGACAGGAGCGAGTGGGTTCTACCTATAACTGTGCATGCACCTTCTTCAATGAAAGGAGCAGCACAATCCCGAAACAAGAGGTTGTTCGCCTAGTTGAGGTACATCATTGTAGTAGTTTCCTTTGCGGCTCTATTCATTTCAAAACTTTCTCTCTAGATATGCATTCATCACAAGGAATTTGATCCAATCATGAATATGTTCTCCGTCCTGCTTTTACTATCCGAATGATCATAACACTTCGATATCATTTTTTAGAAGTATTTGTGCTTCCAAGTATTGGCATTGTGTTGTTTGTTTGTTATATCTACCCAGTGTTTAATAGCTCCTTTCTGTTCGTGCATTGTCAGTACATTTTGATGTCGTTTTAGAAGTGTTTTCGATGCTCGAGTTTAAGGATAAGTTATGATGAAACAAGCAAGTGTGCTTCCTTGTTATATATAGGATGCTGAAAAGCTCAATATTTCAGTGTGTACTTGGCGTTATACGAATCTGTTAGGGATGTCAATGGGCAGGATTTGGGCCGGGTTTGATCAAATCCACGCTCGCTCCATCATTCATCACTTCAAATCCATGTCCGTCCCAAATCCACGTTGGGTTTGAATATTCAAATCCGTGCCCTACCCTTGTGAATACCCGCCCCACGGCGAATAATCCAACCCACGTAAAATAATTTTTTTCATTTTGTCCCACAATATTTTTAAAATTTTCTTAAAAATATTCAAAATAAAAAGTAATACATATTGTAAAATAGATTGTTTTTATTTTTATAACTTATATTTATAAACATATCGAACTTTAAAATAATGTAAATAAATATGGGTGACATTTACTGTTCATCCTAATTATTTTGTAATAAGTTAATTTTCATCATATATGTTTCTTGGAATGAAAGAGGATATAAATGTATTATTTTTTATTCAATTTTAGTCATCATCGTTAAATAGTCCGTCAAATTGAAACACAGAGTGTTGTTGTATTCTCTTTTCTATCGATATTCATCACTCACATCTCTCGCTTTTTTCATCTTCTCAATCATGCCTTCAATCCCAAAGTAACTTCTTGTTGCCCCAAATCCAGATTGTTTATGTATGTTCCCAATTGAGAATATTGCTTGTAGATTCATGTAAGAAGTCCAGGTTTTAGAGGCTAGGGAATTTTACGGTGTCGAGATTACAATCAAGAAAATTTAAGATGTAGAGTTTTCTTTAGAAACCTATATCAAAGATTCAGATGAAAATCTTTTTCGTACTATAGAAACGTAGCTTGCATTGAGAAAGAAATAAAATCTAGACTTTAAACATCACTAATTAGAAGAATTTCACAATGACACTAACAAACGGTTTTGTCGTTTTAGATTTAACGGTAGTGGCAAAAATATATCATGTTGCATAATATTTATGACTAAAATCGAACTTAATAACAAATGTGATGAAAATATAAATTTTGAACATTAAATATGACTTCTAGAAGAAATTTCCCAAATAAATATCAAGATTTGAAAATGATAAAAATAGTACAAAAATTGTTATAATCAAACAACTCTAAACTCAAAAATTTTGTAAATATATTCTCTAATATTTATAATTGCATATTTAATATAAAACATTAAAATTAATTGTTGTTTGATTTTAATATCCGTTAATGTTTGAACATGAATATCGTTTTTGTTTGATCATTTAACCTTAAAAATTGTAAAAATATATCTAAATTTTAAAATATTGTAAACAACATATTTATATATTAAAAATTACATAAATAACACTTTAATCTTTCGAAATCGATTACCAAAAAATGGATGAAATATCGTCCATTTTTGTAGTTGATGTTCATTTATAAACATGTGTAAAATACACAATTTATAAATTTTAGACATCCCTTTTACATTATACTTAGTTACAAAATAAACGAAAATATGATGATAACACCAAAATGCATTTATCCAAACAAACTTAGTTTTATAAAATTGATAAGAAAAATTCTTAGTATGATAATTTATAAATATAATACGTTTAATCATAATTACATATCATAATACAAACATATTGACATATAAGATATTTTAAAAATATTAGATATAAAAAACTTTAAATATTACATTAAGTTTGGCGGGTATGATGGGTATGAGTTTGGGTTTGAGTAGAAATCCACATCCACCCCGCCCCACAGCGGGTTTATCATTTTTAAACCCTTGCCCTCCCCATATCCACCAAAAATCCAACCCTCACGGGTAGGGTAGGGTAGGGTAGGATATCCACCGGGTTGGGTTTTATTGCCATCCCTGGAATCTGTAGATATGAATGATCGGTATCTCGGTCATACGAGTTTTCATCGAGATGATAATCGTACTGCTATATCTATCAGAACGGATAGATATTGTTTTTTATAGACATTGAAATATTGTTGGTATGCTCTAATTTAGTAACATGGCTATCCATTTTTTGGTACAATGATAACAATCACAATATTTTGAGTAATTTTTCAGCAGTGACAAAAATAAACTTCTTTGGTGTATGCTTTTACCAATACATAAAAGACATATTAAGAGATGCTACATTGAAGTAAATAATTTAAATAAAAGATTTGGTGAAGAACTAATTCGATTTTTATCACATATTGTTGTGGTTTCTTTTTAGGGTATCAATAGTTACTAATTTTTTATCGCAATTAATATTCAAATATCCGATTTTTAATTTGTTGTTTATAGAGACAACTTTAAAGTAAATAGAATGAAAAAAACGACGATTTAACATGAATTGTCGAGAGTGAATCATTCACGACAAATTCAATAGAAACGATTAGAAGAGTTGCAAAGAAAAGTAGCAGGGTGATGTAATCAGAAATTCGGCTTGAAGTGGAGAACATAGCTTGTATTATATATTGTAGCCTTCCATATAGGGTTGTTATTCGATCCGAACGAACCGAACCAAACTCGTTGTGTTCATGTTCGCTCATTTTTTATTCGAACGTAAAAAAAAAATTTCAAACATTGTTCAAATTATTAAGTGAATGTTCATGTTCGTTCAAATAGCTTATTCTAACATGTTTATACTATTTATGCGAACTTCATCAAAAATTTTTTTTTTGTTTTATAAACAAAATTATAAAAAAATAAATGTACTGAATAAATAATCAAACAATTATCTTTCACGAAATAAAGAAAAGACTCCTCACTAAGAACTTAAGAAAGTTTTGTAAAAGTTTTTAAACTTAAATAGTATGTTAATCTATTAGTATAAAAATTAATTTAAATAATATATTTATTCACGAACGTTTGAACGTGTTCACGAAAATGTTCGTGTTCGTTCAAATTATAAACGAACAAAAAATATTGTTCGAACTATGTTCATATTTTTATTCGAACGAGCGAACACGATCATATACGAGTCGAACACATATTGTTCAAGAACTGTTCGGATTGTGTAACAACCCTACTTCCACCTTATATAGGAATAATCGTCGATTTTCTTTGCTGATTTTCCTACAATCTATCATTAAGTCTCTATGAATGCGTCAAATCTCCTTTAATTCCCCAATCTAATTACTCCCTGTACGCGCACTGGCCGTTACTCCTTTTCGGATAAATCAGACTCCACGTGGCAGGGAACCTCCACGTTGTGGGGACCAATCAAACGTCCTAATGCACGATCTACCACTTAAATGTTTTTAGAAAATAGAATTCTCCATTGAGCTAATCTTGAGCAATCTCAATTCGATTGGGCTTGGGTTTTAAAATTGCTAAGCACGAGCCGTTCCTTAACCTCGGTTAGCTATCTTATATGGGATGCGACCTATATATCATCCCGGGTCCTTGGTTCCCATCAGATCTGTACGCTAAATATCAAACAATATCAATATTTTTTGTACCGCCATTACCTAATTCATGAAAATAGAATTTAAATTGAGGAAAAAAATTCAAAGCTGGTTTCTTAAAAAACAATGATGTGATTGGTTCAAATAATGCTTCGGAATATTCTATTCAAATCTTGTTACCCGTTATTTCAATCCAAACTATTTTATTACAAACCATGCAATTGAATGTAATGTAAAGTAATTGTTATGTTACCGATACATGATAATATTAATACATAATTTTAGGGATTCATAAATTTTATTATTATAACTTTTATAGTTATATAATTTTGTTATCGCTGCTAAAAATTGTCAATAACAAAATTTAGACCACATTTTATGGGTAGGGGTAAAATGAAAGCTAATAAGAGAACAATAATAAAAAAGACACGATTTTTGTAGATGAAAAATCTTTCTATAAAAGAAAGGATAAAAACTACCTCGACCGTAACCTTTGAATAAACTATAAACGTCGTTTGTAGATTTATAACAGGAGAACAAGATGTAGAAAACAAAAGAAAAAATATCATTTTTCGGTGGCCACAGTGGTAGATTTCCTTACCGGAAAAGAAGTGGATAGCGACCTCCTCATTAGATCATCAACAATGAACCCCTAATTAGGTCATCAATCACAAACCCCATTAGGTCATCCAAAAAAATCATTCATTATTAACATTTTAACCATTTTTATATAGATTATTAGTCTAATTCAATTATAACTCTCTCGTCTATCAATAAATGAGTCCAATAAATAATGATTCATTAATCTATAAATTAAATATAAATGTCCACTAAATGAGTAATATGATCCAAATATCACAAAAGCTATAAGCAAAGTCAATTATCAAAATATATCGATATGTTTCCTTCCTAGAATCGGAGACGGTTATATAGAAATAAGTGTTTCCTCAAATAATAAATTTCTCATAACGATATCAAATTTATATGTTAAAATAATCATAATTATTGATACGACATACTTCATTTATTAACCAAATAATAAGTATAAGAGCTAATAAAAATAGCAACATCAACTTAAAAGATTAAAATTTCTTAAAATTTAAAATTAATAAAATAATTATACATCGATAAAAATGACATAATTTAACAAATTTCTAACTTAATAATTTAATTTTTTAAAAATAATTTTTCAATTCAATGTTTTCATACTGCAGGGTATATATCAAATACCGGGTCTCACCGATATTTTGTTTCGTACCGTGTATTAGGATTGATTTTCAATTTTTTCGGGTCCAATCCTAACAAACTAATTAAATAATTTTTTAAATAAATAAAATGAATTCGGATTGGTACGGAATTCATTATGGATATGAAAACACTGCTTCAATTTGAACGAAAATGGTGAATTTAAAATTTATGATGGATGAAAGAGGCGGTGATAAGATCATAAGCGATGGGGAAATTTATAAAACTATATTCATTTTCAAATTATATTTTCAAAAATATCTTTATTTTTTAAATCCTTTCATAATTATATTTTTATTTTTCTTTATTATTTAAGTTATGAATAATATATTTTTATAACAAATATAAAGTTAATGGTCTTTTTTATAATTTTTAAAAATACATGATTACTTATTTAAAAAATAAATACCATGAAATCAATGTTTTATTATGGGCAAGTACGAAAAAAACTGGAATACATCGGTATTTTAATTGGTACCACCTGAGATCATGTTTTCGTTACTATATTTTTTTTTCAGGTCGTCTAGTTTTTGTCGTAATTGTCGATAATAAAACATTAATTTCATGATATTTATTTTTTAAATAAGTAGTTATGTATTTTTAAAAATTATAAAAAAATCATTAACTTTATATTTGTTATAAAAATATATTATTTATAATTAAAATAATAAAAAAAAAAAAATTAGTTATGAAAAGGTTTAAAAAATTAAAGCATTTTTGAAAATTGAATTTAAAATGAATGTATTTGTATAAATTTCCCCTAATCAACTGCTCCCTCGACCCCATCAATCAAAGATTCAAAACCTTGTTAGGAATTTATCTCCTCTTTAACACTGTATATTTTGTTGTTAATTTGTAGGAATCTGAAGAACAATCAACAATACCGAATTTTACATGGAAACTGGAATGATCGGATGAAAACCACGGGACCTATATCCAGGTCCAATTCACTATAACCAAGGTTACACTTTTCAGAGATATACGATGTACAATTCATTAACATGAAGATGAACTAGATATAAAACTTTCACAATCTCTGCTGCTATAACATTCCATCTCAGGTGATGTTTTTCTTCTTCTCTTCACGAATTGTTACTTGCTCAATCCCTTTCTTTTTCTATGTGTATCCTTACAGGAATGAACCTTCCATTTATGAGAACCGATTGCAACTGCTCCTTGCAACTTCTTTGTCTCATCCGATTTACAGTTTTCTTTAGTAAGTGACTATACTGAAATATTGGGCTTCAGTATGACAATTTGGGCCGACTTAATTTTCCTTCTCCCACGGTCCAGGGACTTGATCTGTGTTTTGTGGGCTGGAACTTATTTCATGCTAATTGTTAGCCATGAACCAACAATTGCCCCCTCCAGTCCATTGAACGCAGATCTAGGGTTCCTCGTCGCTAAGGCGATTTGAGACCTGCTCTTGATGAGCAGAGTTGTAGCTTTGACGTAGTGACAATCTTCATCAAGAAATCAACATGATTGTCTTCAGTAGGTACTTTTACTAACTCGATCTCCCTATTACTTATCGCTTCACGTATCCAATGTAACCTTACATCAATGTGTTTTGTACGTGCATGATATGTTGAATTTTTGCTGAGTTCAATCGCACTCTGTGAGTCGCAGTAGAGAGTTTGAGCATTTACCTCCAACTCCAGTTCATCACTGAGTCGCTTGATCCAGATAAGTTCCTTACCTACTTCTGTAAGTGCCATGCATTCAGCTTCTGTTGAGGAGAGTGCAACACTCTTTTGTAGTCTAGACATTCATGATCTTCTAGTGTCAAAGTCTCCTGCCATGTCTGAGTCTGTATACATCTTAAATTTTAGTTGCTTTTCACCTCCATAGCATAGCTTCGTTTCCTTTGTACCACTCACATATCTTATTATTCTTTTGACAGCTTCCCAGTGCTCCATTCCATGATTTACTAGGAACCTACTTACTGCTGACACTGATTGTGCCAAATCCGGTCTAGTGCACACAACCAAATACATCAAGCTCCCTACCGCTGAGGAGTAAGGTATGTTAAACATTTCATGATGTTCTTTATCTGTTTTTGGTTCATTGTCTCTACTTAGACATGAAACATTTGTCATGGGTGATATTGTTGGTTTTGCATTTTCGAATCTTCTAACAATATGTTCTGCATATTTTCCTTGCGATAGAGCTATTTCCTTTGAGCTCTATCTCTTAAAACTTCGATTCCCAAAATTCTTTTAACTGGTCCTAGATCTTTCATCTCAAAATCAGCTACTAGTCTTTCTTTTAATCTGCAAATTTCTTCTTTACTTGGGCTAGCAATGATCATATCATCAACATAGAGTAAAAGGATAATAAAATCCTTGCATCCTTGATTTCTGTAATATACACAATTATCACTTCCAGATTTTCTGAACGCAAGTTTGGACATAAACATGTCAAACTTCTTGTTCCACATTCTGGGAGTCTGCTTCAGACCATATAGACTCCTTTTAAGCTTGTACACCATGTTTTCACTTCATTTCTTGACAAATCCTTCAGGTTGTTTCATAAATATTTCTTCCTCAAGTTCCCCATTCAGAAATGTTGTTTTTACATCTAGTTGTTCAACTTCTAGATCTAAGAATGCAACAACTGCTAACACAATCCTTATTGAAGTGAGTTTGACCACGAGAGAGAATATTTCTCCAAAATCTATTCCTTTCTTTTGAGTGAATCCCTTTGCTACTAATCTTGCTTTATATCTTGTAGAACTATCCATCTCTAATTTCAGTTTGTAGATCCATTTGTTTTCTAGCCTCTTTCTGTTTTGAGGTAGATTTACTAACTCAAAAGTATCATTCTTTTTCAATGAATATATTTCTTCCACCATTGCTTTCCACCATAATTTACTATCTTTATGATTTATAGTTTCCTGAAAATTCTCAGGTTCTCCATTTTCTGTAATCATGACATAATCAGAACTAGCATATCTGCTAGATGGAATTCTAATTCTTTGTGATCTCATTCTCTGAATATTTCTTGTTTCTTCAGGATCATCCTCTGGTTCTGAGGTCTGCTGTTGCTCAGGTGAATTTTCAGATCCATTAGTTTGTGTTTCTGCATCATTTATGTTTCCATATCTGGGTAGATGAACTGGGATAGGAAAATCAATTTCTTCATTTTTCTGCTTTTCCCATGATTCTGCAAAATCTGCTATATCATTAATGATCTTGTTTTCTAAGAAGGTAACATCCCTTGACATTGCTATCTTATTTGTGTCTGGACTCCAAATTTTGTATCCAAACTCCTTGTCACCATAGCCTAGAAATATCCCTTCCGTAGCATGATCATCTAGTTTCTTTCTTCCCTCTTTAGGCACATGATTTATTACTTTGCAACCAAATACTCTTAAGTGCTTATAACTAGGAGATTTCCCTGACCATTTCCACTCTGGTATTTCAAAATTTAGAGCTGAGGTTGGAGATCTGTTAATTCGGTAGCATGTTGTTATCAAAGCTTCAGCCCAAAAGCCCTTAGGGAGATGTGATTATTTCAGCATGCATCTAACTCTGTCTAGCAATGTTCTGTTCATTCTTTCCGTTGTACCATTATGTTGTGGGGTACTGGGGACAGTTACTTCATGTCTGATTCCCTTATTTCTAAGATATTTTTCAATTTCATTCGATGTGAACTCACCACCTTTGTCAGACCTGAAACATTTCAATTTGATCCTACGTTCTCTTTCTACTGTTGGGAGCCAAACTTTTAGATGATCAGTCACCTCATCCTTAGTTCTCATCGATAAACCCAACATTTCCTTGTAGCATCGTCTATGAATGATACAAAATACCTCTTTCCTCCTAGTGATTCAATGTCAATACTGCACACATTTGAAAATACTAGTTCATGGGGATTCTCTTTATTTTTCAAGGTTGTTTTGAATGATACCTTGTGTTTCTTCCCAAACTCACAGGTTTTGCACATATCCTTTAGAGTATTTTCATTGGTCTTGATGAGTTCCTTCTTCTTTAAATAATTCATCCCTTTTTCAGATAAATGTCCTAGCCTTTTGTGCCATATTTCATAGTCTACTTGTGTCTGAACTGCCTGAAGACACTGCGTGTTCAATTTTAGGCTGGTTTTGTAGAGATTATTTATTGAAGAACCTTTTGCTATGATCAATGATCCTTTAAGCAGTTTCCATAGTCCATTTGATATAATACTTGTATATCCATCTTGATCTAATGCATGAAGAGAGAGAAGATTTAATCTCAGTTTAGGAATATGTTTTACCCCTTTTAGTGTCATGTTGATTCCTTGGTCAGTTTCAATTTGAACATCCCCTACTCCCTCAATTTCAGCACTGGAGTCTGTCCCCATTTTGACATTCCCAAACATTCCAGCAATTAAGTAGAGAAAATTTCGTTATTGGGGGTAGCATGACATGATACTCCAGAATCCACAATCCATTCTGTCAGTTCTTCATTTCCCATTTTCTGTTCTTCTTCAGAAGCAAGAAATAAGATTTCTTCTTCTTATGTAGCAGCATTATTTTCACTTGTGTTAGGGGCATTCTACTTTGTTCTCAACCAGAAGTAACATTCCTTTTTCAAATGTCCAGCTTTCTTACAATGAAAGCATGTCCTGGTTTCTTTTTTGTCATTGTGTCCACCTTGTATTTTTCTTTCTTGTGACCAGTTATCATTTGATTTTTCCTTTGATTTTCCTCTCCTTTGATTTGAGAATCTTTGCTTCGATCTTCCTCTATTTTCTGTAGAATATGCAACTGTATCTTTACAGAATTATGAGGTTTTATAATCTCTCATTCTCAATTCCTCATTGATTAATTGCCCTTTAATGTCCTCCAATTTATGTCCTTCTTTAGGAGCAGTCTCGTGAAGTAACATAACCAAAGGTTGCCATGAAGGAGGGAGAGAGTAGAGAAGTAACAGACAGGTTTGTTTCTCTTCAAATTTGAGATCAGCAATTGTCATAAGACTGGTAACTTCCATCCATTTACCGATATAATCAGTCATAGACATTCCATCTTTGTATCTCATCCCCAAGAGCCTATGCAATAATGACCATTGACTTTGTGTAGATTTTGATTCAAACGTTTTTTCCAATTTCTGCCACAACTGTTTTGCATCTGTTTCAGTACTAACATGATGATAGTGAGAAGAGTCTATCCATTGTCTTATGAACCCCAAGGTTTGTTTGTGCATTTTCTTCCATAATTGTCTTTTATGCATTCATTTAATCCTTCTAGTATTATATGACATTTATATAATTTTTTGTCATAATTTTATTGGCATATTTAATCTATGAACTTTAAATTTTGACAAATGTGGTTCTCTAAATTTGCAACATTTGACAAATAAGATATCCAAAGTAGCAAAATTGATCATCACAATTTGATTTTGCTCGAGGTTTTCAATTTTCAAACTGAAAATTTTGAGGATTAATTATGTTATACAGACTAAACTTTGGGAATTGATTTTGTCAAACATATAAAATATGCGATTGGTTTTGCAATCTTGATACTTTGGGGATCATAATTATCACAATCATAAAACTTCGGGGACAAAAATCATCAAAACCATGAAATTATAAAGATCAAATTGGTGTGCCGCCTCATGATATGACATTTACATCATTCATAACATAAATATCTTTAAGTATTACAAAATAAATACTTCACTATTAATGTTATTATTGATTTTGGTCCTTATAAATGAAAATATCCCTAATGTCTTTAAGTATTTAAATATCTTTAACCATAGTTAATACTTATAGAATAAAGTATTTATCTTGTATTTGAAGATTTAGAAAATTTTTAATTTGCATCATTGATCTCAAAATTGTACAAATTAAAGGCACATGTAATANATCTCTAATTTCAGTTTGTAGATCCATTTGTTTTCTAGCGTCTTTCTGCTTTGAGGCAGATTTACTAACTCAAAAGTGTCATTCTTTTTCAATGAATCTATTTCTTCCACCATTGTTTTCCAC
Organism: Utricularia reniformis; assembly: GCA_009725065.1. NCBI lineage: Eukaryota > Viridiplantae > Streptophyta > Magnoliopsida > Lamiales > Lentibulariaceae > Utricularia > Utricularia reniformis. The sequence goes on from RWGZ01001103.1 coordinate 27,896, forward strand.
CATAACTTACTATCCTTATGATTTATAGCTTCCTGAAAATTCTCAGGTTCTCCATTTTCTGTAATCATGACATAATCAGAACTAGGATATCTGCTAGATGGAATTCTAATTCTTTGTGATCTCATTCTCTGAATATTTCTTGTTTCTTCAGGATCATCTTCTGGTTCTGAGGTCTGCTGTTGCTCAGGTGAATTTTCAGATCCATTAGTTTGTGTTTCTGCATCATTTATGTTTCCATATCTGGGTAGATGAACTGGGATAGGAAAATCAATTTCTTCATTTTTCTGCTTTTCCCATGATTCTGCAAAATCTGCTATATCATTAATGATCTTGTTTTCTAAGAAGGTAACATCCCTTGACCTTGTTATCTTATTTGTGTCTGGACTCCAAATTTTGTATCCAAACTCCTTGTCACCATAGCCTAGAAATATCCCTTCCGTAGCATGATCATCTAGTTTCTTTCTTCCCTCTTTAGGCACATGATTTATTACTTTGCAACCAAATACTCTTAAGTGCTTATAACTAGGAGATTTCCCTGACCATTTCCACTCTGGTATTTCAAAATTTAGAGCTGAGGTTGGAGATCTATTAATCAGGTAGTATGTTGTCATCAAAGCTTCAGCCCAAAAGCCCTTAGGGAGATGTGATGATTTCAGCATGCATCTAACTCTGTCTAGCAACGTTCTGTTCATTCTTTCTACCATTATGTTGTGGGGTACCGGGGACATTTACTTCATGTCTGATTCCCTGATTTCTATGATATGTTTCAATTTCATTCGATGTGAACTCACCACCGTTGTCGGACCTGAAACATTTCAATTTAATTCCACGTTCTCTTTCTACTGCTGGGAGCCAAACTTTTAGATGATCAATCACCTCATCCTTAGTTCTCATCGGATAAACCCAACATTTCCTTGTAGCATCGTCTATGAATGATACAAAACACCTCTTTTCTCCTAGTGATTCAATGTCAATACTGTACACATCTGAAAATACTAGTTCAAGGGGATTATCTTTATTTTTCAAGGTTGTTTTGAATGATACCTTGTGTTTCTTCCCAAACTCACAGGTTTCACACATATCCTTTAGAGTATTTTCATTGGTCTTGATGAGTTCCTTCTTCTTTAAATAATTCAACCATTTTTCAGACAAATGTCCTAGCCTTTTGTGCCATATTTCATAGTCTACTTGTGTCTGAACTGCCTGAAGACACTGCGTGTTCAATTTTAGGCTGGTTTTGTAGAGATTATTTATTGAAGAACCTTTTGCTATGATCAATGACCCTTACAGTAGTTTCCATAGTCCATTTGATATAATATTTGTATATCCATCTTGATCTAGTGCATAAAGAGAGAAGATTTAGTCTCAGTTTAGGAATATGTTTTACCCCTTTTAGTGTCATGCTAATTCCTTGGTCAGTTTCAATTTGAACATCCCCTAGACCCTCAATTTCAGCATTGGAGTCTGTCCCCATTTTGACATTCCCAAACATTCCAGCAATATAAGTAGAGAAAATTTCTTTACTAGGGGTAGCATGACATGATGCTCCATAATCCACAATTCATTCTGTCAGTTCTTCATTTCCCATTTTCTGTTCTTCTTCAGAAGCTAGAAATAAGATTTCTTCTTCCGATGTAGCAACATTATTCTCACTTGTGTTAGGGGCATTATGCTTTGTTCTCAACCAGAAGTAAAATTCTTTTTTTAAATGTCCAGCTTTCTTACAATGAAAGCATGTCCTGGTTTCCTTTTTGTCATTTTGTTCACCTTGTATTTTTCTTTCTTGTGACCAGTTATCATTTGATTTTTCCTTTGATTTTCCTCTCCTTTGATTTGAGAATCTTTGCTTCGATATTCCTCTATTTTCTGTAGAATATACAACTGTATCTTTACAGAATTCTGAGGTTTTATAATCTCTCCTTCTCAATTCCTCATTGATTAATTGCCATTTAATGTCCTCCTTTAGGAGCAGTACTGTGAAGTAACATAACCAAAGGTTGCCATGAAGAAGGGAGAGAGTAGAGAAGTAACAGACATGTTAGTTTCTCTTCTAGTTTGAGATCAGCGATTGTCATAAGACTGGTGACTTCCAACCATTTACCGATATAATCAGTCATAGACATTCAATCTTTGTATCTCATCCCCAAGAGCCTATGCAATAATGACCTTTGACTTTGTGTAGATTTTGATTCAAACGTTTTTTCCAATTTATGCCACAATTGTTTTGCATCTGTTTCAGTGCTAACATGATGATACTGAGAAGAGTCTATCCATTGTCTTATGAACCCCAAGGTTTGTTTGTGCATTTTCTTCCATAATTCGGCTGTATATTCTGCAGGTCTTTGATCCCCAAATTCGACAGGATCATACATCATTCTGCAGTTGAGTAAGTCTTCCATCCTATTTTTCCATTCCGGATAATTATTGGATGTTAATCGAATCATGGCATATGAATCATTTGCCATGTTTCCTTGGTTTCTCGGTTGAAGAATATTCTTTACCGCAACCTGTTCCTCCTTTTTATTTACCGATTTTTCTTCTTCAGATTCACTGGAATCGACCTGCATGGGCCACCACTTTGTTAGGAATTTACCTCCTCTTTAATACGGTATATTTTGTTGTTAATTTGTAGGAATCTGAAGAACAATCAACAACACCGAATTTTACGTGGAAACAGGAATGACCGAATGAAAACCACGGGACCTATATCCAGGTCCAATTCACTATAACCAATGTTACACTTTTCAAAGATATACGATGTACAATTCATTAATATGAAGATGAACTAGGTATAAAACCTTCACAATTTCTGCTGCTATAACATTCTATCTCAGGTGATGTTTTTCTTCTTCTCTTCACGAATTGTTACTTGCTCAATCTCTTTCTTTTTCTCTGTGTATCCTTACAGGAATCAACCTTCCATTTATGAGAATCAATTACAATTGCTCCTTGCAACTTCTTTATCTCATCCGATTTACAATTTTCTTCAGGAAGTTATTATACTGAAATATTGGGCGTAAATATGACAATTTGGACCGACTTAATTTTCCTTCTACCACGGTCCAAGGACTTGATGTGTGTTTTGTGGGCTGGAACTTATTTCATGCTAATTGTTAGCCATGAACCAACAAACCTTTCCTTTTCTGTAACAACAACCAACTCAGCCGCTATTCTTCCTTAAATCATAACAATTCTGCCCACATTTTTGCATAATCCGTTACCCCTCATTTCGTTTTCCTCTTGCTCTTCCCCAAATTGAGTTTTTTGTTATCATTTTCATCATCAAGACGGACGAAGCGATAATCCCATTGCACGCCTTGAGTTTTCTTTTTTAAAAGAAATTTCCTGGAATGGATATCACTAATCTTGCGAGTTATTTCAATTTCCACGTCAATATAATCATACAGTGTAACTTGTGATCGTGAAGATTTGGAATGGGTTTCGTTTTGTTCGCTGGGCAAATAATTTGCTGACTTCGAACATGGGTTTTGCTTTGTAGATATATACAGTTTTGGGTATTAAGTTGAGGAAAGGTAATTTTTTTAGCATATATCCATTGCTTTAGTTGGAAATTTAGATTTTTTTAATTTTTTTTTTGGATTTTTGTTAGTCAAAGTCCTCTGTTTTCTTTTTCTTTTCACATAGAAACATTATTTGGGTATATCTTTATTGTTGGCTACAATTATTTGAAAGTAACCTTTCTTGTAAATTTTTGAGTACCATTAGGATTTTTTACTTCACATTCACCTCAGAATTGATTTTAAGTAGGCTCATGAATCTCTATGGAGCAAAGTCAAGAATGTATTACATGGAGCATTTAGTTATATAGTTATCTGTCAAATGCTTTTTATACCTGCTGCATTTTTCCAATGATTTAATCGAATAGACCACTATTGAGATGGAAGAATATATTCTAAATTGTAGACATGCGGGCCTATTTTTTTCCTTCTTTTTGTTGGAATTTCAAGTTGTTGGCTTAGTTTAGTTGATTTTCTATTTATAGGACATTGAGGGGCTGTTGGACTAGTAACTTTCGGTTTTGGGATACATGATTTTCTGCAGTATTTTGTGTTGTTCTTGAACTAACATAGCTCCGTAGTCGATTTCAATCTTGTTAGTTTTCCAATGTTTTTAGTTATTTACTATTGGTTATTTCTTTAATTATGTAACATTTGTAGTTCTTATTTGATTCACCAATGATGTTTTGTTCTTCTTCTTTTCTCTTGAGGCAGGAATAAAGGCTAGTATTTTAGATATAATTCATTGGCCTTGCTTTTTCTCTGTTAATATATGGAGTTTATTTGTTCAGAAAAGCTTAAAGTAAACGAGAATGCAATTGCAACTTGTGATTTTTTTATTCTTTCAGCATGAAAAACACTGTGGATTCCCCCAGGATATCCATTTGAGGAAAATCCCGGTTGCTGCTGAAAAGTTGAAGTATTTGCCATGTTCAGTTTGCGGCTATTTTATGTATGCATCTTCACACTAACAACTTCCTTCACGGCCTCTGCTAATGTTTTCCTTATGGGAAGAAACATTAGTTTATCTTTCAGTGATATAGAGGCCAGTTTTGGTTAGTTTTTTTTATTTTTTCATTATTTATTTAAAGCGAGAATATATTGTGTTTTAAGTTGAGTTTATTTCACGAACTTTACTATGTGCTCATTTATCCCGTTTCTTCGTCAGTTTTGAGATTCGGGTAGGCTATAATACTTACGTTGAAGTCTCCGTTTTATGTTTATGTGCAGATTTTTTCCATGGACTTTTGAACAAAATGACATGAATAATCTGAGTGAACTTATATTGTTTCCTAGTTATTCTTTATGCAATTTCAAATCTCCCGGGATTATGTCGACTGTTAACAGTGCACTATTTCTCTATATGCAGTACAAATTTTCTGGTTTCATTTAAATAAAAGACTCTTTTCTGTATATGCATTCATGAAAAATGCAATTTTATTTTAACGTCAAACTCTTACGATCGCAGCTCCATCTCTGAAGGGGTCGGGAAAATGCGGAACAATATATTCGGCAGAACCTCTGGATGCATGCTCACCACTTTCTAATGTAAATGTTTCAAATACGAACATCTCGAGATATCCTTTCGTGTTGATTGTTAGAGGAGAATGTAGTTTCGAGCAAAAAGTTAGAAATGCACAAATTGCAGGATTCAAAGCTGCCATCATCTACAACAATGAAAACAATGATTTGGTTGCAAGTAAGTAATATCCTTACCTTTTAAGTTGTTTCGTTCATCATTTTTTCTATTCTTCATTTTACGTAGCACTGTGACTCGTTCGTTAGGATATGATTGAAAGCCATGTTTTTATACCGACCGGTATATCGGCCTGGATGGCAAAATGGCCCCATTATGACCAGTTCGGATTGGAATTCTGGACCGATATGAAAACAATTCCCCGGTTATAATAAATTTGTTGTACAAATTGTTATCCTTGTTTGACCATATTAGTTGTTTCGTGTTATGGCTGATTTTTTTTCTATTTTTTTCGGCTCATTCATGATACGTACCTTTGTGAATCTAAAGTTGAGGTTTAATGCAGTGGCTGGAAGCTCTACCGGAGTGAAGATAAATGCGGTATTTGTTTCAAAAACTTGCGGTGAAACGCTTGTTCGATACGCAGATTCCAAAGACGAAGAATTATGGATAGTTCCTCTTTTGATAACTCTGCATGGTCTATTATGGCTATATCTTTCATCTCATTACTTGCCATGTCTGCTGTTTTAGCCACATGTTTTTTTGTCTGAAGACATAGAATCAGACGAGAACAACCTCGTACTTCGAATGTTCGAGAACTCCACGGGATGAGCAGTCGTTTAGTTAAAGCCATGCCGAGTTTAAGATTTACAGCGGTTTTCGAAGATATATCCACTTCAAGAACATGTGCTATATGTCTTGAAGATTATTCAGTAGGAGAAAAGCTTCGAATTTTGCCATGCCTTCATAGTAAGTAAGCCTTCACTGATTCACTTATCTTATGGATCGAGTTATACAACCCATTGAATCATGAATTCCCATATGGTATCAGAGTTGGTTCGATTAAAATCTTGATTATAAATACCGGAAAAATCTGGTTTATTTCAATTCGCAAGTCCAAATTTGTTAGGTATTTGGACTTGAGGGGTGTGTTGAATGAAATATCAAATGTCGCACATTGGATTTGGGATATGATTTAGATTGGTTTATAAAAGGGGAGAGGTATCATATTAAATGACTTGTTCAAGTCTTTTACTGTGGTCTAATCTTCTTATACGTTATATTCGTGCACATTCTAATCATAATTTCAGTTAGATTTTATTATTTCAACATGTTTTTTACGTCTTGCAGAGTTTCATGCTGTTTGTGTCGATTCTTGGTTGACTTCGTGGAGAACATTTTGCCCTGTTTGCAAGCACGATGCAAGAAGTAAATCCGGTGAACCGGTAGCATTGGAGTCTACTCCATTGCTATGCTCTTCTTCCGTTGGATCTTCGTCAAATTTACGAATAGAAGAGTCGTCTCGTCATTCTCGATCCATTTCCATTACCGGGACACCTTACAGTCGTCACTCCGTATCGGAGTTTGGGAATTTGTCGTCTCGGAGATTGAATAATACTTGCTTGTTTTCACCTAACTCTTATGGATATCATACATCATCCTCAAGATACTTGTCTCCTGGCAATGGAAATGCATCATTTAGCAACTTTGGATCTTCGAGTTATGTTCATAATCCGCTGCATTATAGTGAATCGGTACGGACTTTTTCGCCTTTTGCTTCGATGCAATCTCTTCCGGATTGTTGATGGGAAGAAATTCACTTGAGGGGCTTCAAGAGTTTAGTTGTAGCTTGCAAATATGAAGAATGATTCCGGTGAATTGTACTCGTGTGTCGTTGAATTGCGGGTTGGTTTGATTTGGTAATATGAGTTTTGGGATTTAGGGCTTAGTAAAGATTTATGATAGATAAAATAAAAGAGTTTTGCCAATGATCCATGAATTTTAAAATAGTGTAAGTAACGTGTTTTCAAAGTTTGTAAATTACATGAAAAATATCTGAAGTTAATATATTGGATGTTATTTATCCCCACAACATATAATGGATTATTCAAAGTTTGATAATTGCTTAGTTGATATTATAAATTCAAATTTTGAAAACCCATTTAAATACGCAATGTAAATTTGTAAACCTAACATTTAAATGTGAATTGTGAATTCACAATGTTTAAAATTTAAAGTATTTGATGTAATTAAATATTATAGTAGCCTGCATAATTTTCTGAAAAATTAAATATAAAAAGTGTATTGTGTAACAAGGGTAAAGGTCAAAATTGTAATTAGAATGAAAAACATATTTGATGTAATTAAAAAGAAAAGGGATAAGCTACTATTACCATTAGACTACTTATAACGACGGACAAGAGCATATGTAAATATGTCATTGTCCGTCCCCATGTCCGCCACATCGGGGCGCTGATTCATCTGCGGAGAAATACGCTCCGCGGACAAGGGTTTGTCCGCAACTTGTCCACGGAAAACTTTTTATTTATTTGTATTAATTTAAATTATTTTAGTTTAATATATATATAATAAAATATTAGTTTTATTAATTATTAATTTATTATTATAATTTAAATATGTAATTTAGTAAATAAATATTTAAAAAATTATTACTTTTATTTTGATACGATAAATACATAACTTTATGTGAAATTCGANGTTATGTTCATAATCCGCTGCATTATAGTGAATCGGTATGGACTTTTTCGCCTTTTGCTTCGATGCAATCTCTTCCGGATTGTTGATGGGAAGAAATTCACTTGAGGGGCTTCAAGAGTTTAGTTGTAGCTTGCAAATATGAAGAATGATTCTGGTGAATTGTACTCGTGTGTCGTTGAATTGCGGGTTGGTTTGATTTGGTAATATGAGTTTTGGGATTTAGGGTTTTGTAAAGATTTATAATAGATAAGATAAAGAGCTGCTTTGCCAATGACCCATGAATTTTAAAATAGTATAACTAACGTGTTTTTAAAATTTGTAAATTACACGAAAAATATCTGAAGTTAGTATATGGGATGTTATTTATCCCCACAACATATAATGTATTATTCAAAATTTGATAATTGCTTAGTTGATATTATAAATCCAAATTTTGAAAATCCATTTAAATATGCAATGTAAATTTGTAAACCTAACATTGAAATTTGGAGAGAGAAGATGATGTGGACGAAAGAGAAATAAATAATGATGTGGATGAGTGAGAAGTTTTAGAAGTTGAAAGAGAATATAATGTTGATGTGAGAGAATGATGATGTGTAGAGAGATTTATCCGATGGAAATGATTTTGGGCGCGGACAAGGTTACATATAGCCTTCTCAGAAGAAAACATGAGATTACATTAAAACGAAACTTTATCAAACATTACTCATATAGTAAGTAACTTGATGATCCATTTATTAAAACGAAACCCGGATTACTATAATTACAGGTACTTGATCAGTAAATACACAACTACGATCAAAATGACGATACCGATAACGGATAGAAGCAAGGATAAGCAGGTACATCCACCCTTTGTTCTCTTGTTCAATATTGCAAGCTTTTTCTGTACTCTCTGTTGCATTGACACAAAATAGATACAAGTTGTAAAAGAATACATTTTCGAAGCACAAATAGAAACCTCAAATCTTTCCTTCTAATGATTTTATGATATACTCCGTAATCTAGGTAAGTAAAAGAGCACGAATGAACTGATCTGAATGACACAGAAAGAAGCATTTTCAAAGGAAAAAAACTCACCTGTAGGCCAGAGTCTGTGACGTCAACATGTTCGTCGAGATTATCCTGAATTGGGGAATATTGAACTCTCAATTATATTAGATTTTTTATCATTATAAAAAGATATCGGAAAAGTAAACATACGAGCAATCTGGTATGTAGACTAAGCTCTTCATTAACTGCTAAGGCGATGTGCTTAGTGCTTATGACTGACTCCTCCAATTTCTCAAGATCATCGTCTTGTTCTAAAAGAGTAAATGAAACGTAAGACAGATAAACAAATAAGATTTAAGATTACAGCCTGGATAACTAGCCTCTCATGATTTGTCTCTGAAGAACAACAATGCCCTGATTGTCAAGATCCCTGGTTCTGGTAATGGCATCCACAGGTTTTACTTCAGGGCCAAGTAATCCATCTCGATCTCCAAAATTGGACATGTTTAACATCGATGCCATCTGGTTTACTTTTGATCGCAAGTTATTCATCATGTCCTTGCGTCTGTTCATTTCCTTCCCTGTACTGCATCAAAAAAACATTTATAAGAAGATGCTAATGTAGCAAGCATAGAGAACATTAATGATTTGTGCCTGGAAAACATCTATGGATCCAACATAAAAACAAACAAACGCATCAAAAATTAGAATTAAATATATTTGGAAAAAATATATAATATGCCTAGAACCCGGATATGTCGGGCCATTAGTCATAAAATTGTTTGTCCACAGAATTATCTCAAATAGGGATGGAAGATAATGTACAAAATGATACAAATTAGTTGGACATAGTGCAGGTGTATAAACAACATATTAATAAGTAGACCCTGGGAATCGGGATATGCAAGAAGGCTTACATAGGTTGCTTTCCTGGAAGCTTGAACAAGAGAGACTCTAGGCCATCAAGCTTGGTTCCCAGTATAGTTATTTTCCTCCTTATAGCAGATGAATGTCTCTGCGCTTCTGGGCCAGTTGCTTGCGAAGAACTTTTTTCAGTTATCATACCACTTATATCATCTGCAAGTTTGACTGCTTCATTGTACTCCTTTACCCATGAGTCTGATGAAGCTACCATCTTCTGATAAATATACAATTTCACAATCACCATAGTTATCAAGAACAAAACCCAATAAACAATGAAGCAAATTCTCAGCAATGCACGTGCATATTGCATATTAATTGAAGTTCTTATTGCAATATAAGAAATACAAATACCTATTAATAAATCTAAAGTTTTCGATTTATTGACTTTTTCTAATCAATCAACAGAATTTTTAAGATCCAAGCGTCAATCAAGATATAGCAAGATCTGAAAAGCACAAAAAGAAACATTCCATATCTCCCTACTCAAATTCAACAAGCGCAGCCGCTTGTATGCGAATGATCATATAATTTAACAAACAAACCCTAAGTCGGTAGGCTGATAATCGAATTTATACCGTTAAATTGACGACGTAATCACCTTAATTGAGCAGAGATTTCTTGAGAAACTCGTCTCAGAGACGATTGGCACAAGAAGTACCGCGGCTAAACTCGCCGGTGGAATCCGATCAGGATGACAGACCCCCAATTTTGTTTTTGCTTGCTTTAAGGCGTAATAACTTTTAATTGTAACGTTCAAAGTTCAAATTCTCGTTTTTATTGTTGGAAGAACAATTAAATTTGAGAAAAGGGCAAAATTTGCACTATTGTTTTAAAATTTATATTTATTCTTCAAAATTAAATAAAATTAAAATAGATCCACATATTTTATACGAATTGACAAAATTGACCCATAATTTTTAAAAATAGATCAAATTGGTCCATCTCAATCCTAAACACCTTAACTTCATCGTTTTCGGACTTCACTGGCCTCTTCTATTGTTTTGTTGAAGGTTCACCGCGATAAATTTGATCAGAACTCTTGTTAGTATTGTTAAATTTTTAGAGTCTGACCGAAATTATGACGGAAGTGTCTGTGGATACGATGTATAAGAGGAGGAGACAACAATGTAAAAGACTTGAACAAATCATTTACTATAGTCTATTTTTCCTCTTATATACCAATCAAATGCACTTTGATTTTCCAATGTGGGACAATTACACAATTTCAACACACCCCCTCAAGTCCAACCATATGACAAGTTGTACTTGACAATTCAAATCGGTGGATTATCAATCGATCAATTTCATTAAACTTGACTAACCCCCGGCGAGGTCACTCAGGATTTTTCGGAACCCTCTTCGATACCATGTTAAATTTCTATAGTCTGATCGAAATTAAGATCAAAGTGTGTGTGGATACAACGTATAAGGGGAGGAGATCATAATGTAAAAGACTTGAACAAGTCATTTACTATGATCCACTTTCTCTCTTAGTAGTAAATGACTTGTTCAAGTCTTTTACGGTGTGGTCTTCTCCCTCTTATACGTTATATCCGAGCACACTCTCCACGTAAGTTGACCAAACTCTAGAAATTTAATATGGTATCGGAGCGGGTTCGAAAAAATCATGAGTGATCTTGCGGGGGTTAGTCTGGCTTGATGAAATTGATCGATTTGTAATCCACCAATTTGAATTGTCAAGTCCAACTTATCAGGTGATTGGACTTGAGCGGGGTGTTGAAATAGTGTCAATTGTCCCACATCGGAAAATAAAAATGGGGCGGATTGGTTTATAAGAGGGAATATGAACCATAGTAAATTACTTGTTCAAGTCTTTTACGGTGTGGTATCCTCTCTCTTATACGTTATATCCGAACACATTCCTCACTTAAATTGACCTGACTCTAAAAATTTAACAAGTATTCTGGTAATTTGGGTGGAAATGGTCTAAACCAAAACCCTAACAAGGTTTACAGCAATGGCACAGATAATACTTTGGGGACAGGAAGGCTGGGTTTTCCTCATGGATTTTCTTCTAGTAACGCCTTGGCTAGTCAAAAAGGTAGTTTTGATAGAAGGTACGTTAAGTGCTCAGATCAAATAAGCTTCAATGGCTATAGTAATGGGGGAATCTCTCAATTTCATTACAATTTTGGTTGAAACAACAACATACCTTGGCAAAATGCACCTAATTGTAATGCTGCGAACTACCAGAAAAGTTCTAGCAAATATTTTAGCTATGGATTTAATGGTATCAATTAGAGAGCAGGGAAACTTTAATTTGCTATCAATTAGAGATCTCATCCAGATCACGAACAAATATATGCATTATTGAGGTGTTTGAAGCAGCAGGTGAAAGATGTCGGCACATACATGAGACCAAGTTCGTGCTCCATGACCGAGCGTTGGTTCATGGTATTGGACATTACGACTTTTGCAAAAACATTCATAGTGCAATCCAAGACCACCGGAAACCCAAGACGCTATTGTACTAAGAAAGGGTAGCAGTTCGAAACTTTGACAATTTGTGTTTCACTTTATCCTAATTCTAGATCGAACAATCTTAAATTTGGGAACTTTAGTTGTCGTGTTTAGGTGAAATCTACAAGACACGAAACCTGAATCCTTTTTTGAGTTTGTTCTTGTTGATTAACATTAGTTACATGATTGTTGAGTTTGTGTTTAGATTTATAAGTAACGATGTTGGTGTTTTTGTTGATTTGCAAGAATACACCAAGGTTAACTTTTAGCTGTAGGGATGCTGGATATAGAGGTGGGTAGGGGTCCGATTCAACGGGTTATGAGTTCTATCCGTTCAACCCGTCAATCCGTATATATTGATCTGATGGGTTGAGAAATTTTCTTGACTTGTCAATGGATTGAGAATGCGGCTCAACCCGTCAATGAGTTACATAACCTAAGCTAAAACGTAAACTAAAAAACCACAATTTAAATCTTAAATTTTTTTTGGCACATTTCAACCTGCTGACCTATACGGGTTGAATTTTGTGGTTCAACCCGTAAACTAATATTTGACGTGCCAACCCACGGGTTGGACCATGCCTACCCCTAGTTGAATCGTAGTCTAAGGTATTATCCAATATTGATTCCTCTACGGAATCATGGACCACAACCCGATACTCCAAAATTGAGGCAGTGTATGGGGTACTAATAGATGTATCATCCTCTTCCCGGAGCAACTTATCCAATTTAGGTCACACTAACTCATGCTTGTTATCATGGAATGCAGCTATTGATCCCGAAACATTAATGTGTTTGGGGCTTGCTTGGATTTCAGGTTTTTCGAGGTCCGACCGTAAACAAAAAATTAATTTTTTATAAAATTTTACATTGAGGTATTCACTAGTATACGACTTGTACAAGTCATACCGTTTTCGATCGGTACAAATTTCCGAACATTGCATGAAACGACGAAACTTGCAAAGTTTTCATAAACTTAGGAACTAAATTTGTCATATATAGATTAAATGACAAAAATAGCCACAAATTCCAAAATTTAGAGACTAAATTTACCATAAATAACTTGAAGGACCAAAATCACCACAAATTCCAAAGTTTGGGGGCTACTAACGTCGTCAAGGACTAAATTTACCAAAATTATGAAATTACGATGACAAAATCAACCATAATCAAAGTCCAGAGACTTCAATTGCCACAATTACAAACTTCGGGGACCAAATTTGTCACATACAAACAACATTGATAACAATTTTGTCAAATGTAGAAAAGTATGAGAACTGATTTTATCACACATAAAGTTTAGCAACCTAATTTGCCACAATTGCAAAATAGGATGACTAAAATTTCCAAAATTAAAAAAAGAACCAAATTTGCAATCGCCCTTATAATAATATTAGTAGATATTCTACACAAATATCTCCAATAATTTAATAATTTAAATGAGAAGACCTTCATCCTATTGGCCAAACAATAGGCATCTAAGTATCACACGTGTATTAGTTAATATTTGCCAAGTTTGTTAATGTCAAACACATTATTAATAATTAATCTCAAAACTATATTATAAAATAATTATTTTTCTAGATCTATTAAGCTTTGAAATAATCGAAAATTATTCATTCTCAACACATCATTACGTCAATAATACAATTTTGATTAGCCAATTTAATCAATATCAAACCTGTATATCAAATTCATAAAAATTGATTCTCAAACTTTATATAATTTTCACATTTACTTAAACAAATCGACTAAGTCAAACAATAATAATATGGCAATAAAATTTGTTTGAAAGTACGCAAATAAGTTTTGTTTGAAAATTTATAAAAAGTTGACCCTTGATATTCGACAATTATGCATAAAATATAAAATATTAACAAGTTCGATAGAGTGCCAATGATAAACGATATTAGAAACTTGAGATGTTTTATATGTATTTAATTGAAGTTTGAGGGCTACAAATGTATATTTTTGTTCAAAAAATATATCATAATTTTAATTTCGTAACTTAGAGTTTATGCTCATAATACTGCCAGTAAATTGGGGTGATGTAGGCAAAAGTCACCCACTTTGTATCTTATACAAAAAATAGTATGTGGGGTAGGTGTGTGATCTAACTCTATAAATAAATGCACATGCAATCTAGTAAAAGAGAAATTGAAAATGATGAACCAAAAATGCCTTTCTATCTCTCTTGTTCAAGCAACAACCCTTCCATCTCCCAAGTTCATCAAACCCTCGAATCTCCACTCGCGATCAAGGTAACACGAAAACGACGTTTTCACATGATAATCGAACTCGTAATCATCGCATTTTTCTAACAATTTTGTTTTAATGGTTTTTTTTCAGACAATTCAAGACTGTAATGATGAACAATACTCAACAAATCACACACTCAATGCCTCTTGAAAAGCTTGAAATCTTCAAATCTCTTGAAACTTGGGCTGAAAGTAACGTTCTAATTCATCTTAAACCAGTTGAAAAATGCTGGCAGGCGCAAGATTTCTTACCCGATCCATGTAACGATGAGTTTTACGACGAAATCAAAGAGTTAAGAGGGAGAACTGCTGAGATTCCAGATGAGTATTTTGTTGTTCTTGTTGGTGATATGATTACAGAAGAAGCTCTTCCTACTTATCAAACGATGCTTAATACTTTAGACGGGGTTAGAGATGAAACTGGAGCGAGTTTTACTTCATGGGGAAAGTGGATTAGAGCCTGGACTGCTGAAGAAAATCGTCATGGTGATCTCTTGAATAAGTATTTGTATTTGTCAGGTAGGGTTGATATGAAGCAAATTGAGAAGACGATTCAGTACTTAATTGGATCTGGAATGGTAAGTTTTCATTGTTTTTATCGTGTTTTAGAACCCAATTGGTGTTGAAATATATGTCACATCGGTTGTGGAAATACAAAATTCTAGTTTTATAAGAGGAGTGAAATCACATATAATAGACTTGGTCCAAGTCGTTTCTATGTGATTTGTTTCTCTTATTAATTGGATTACACGACACTCTTCTAACCCATTGAATACTAAATTACTAGATGGTATCATAGATTCGAGGTGAGTTTTGGGTTGGTCCGTACAAGTTTAGACAAAAAAAACTCTTGGTAGAAAAACGCATCAATCTTAGGCGACAAAAAATAAATCGACATATGATTCGAATACTACCAAGATTATTGAAGCAAGTCTGAGCCAGTTCGACTTGAAGGAAATTGTTGAAATATATCCCACATCAATTGTGGAAATACAAACATCTTAGTTTATAAGAGGAGTGAGTGAAATCACAAAGTAATTGGCTTGTTAAACTTTTTCAATGTGATTCATTTCTCTTATGGACTGCGTTATATGACACTTTTCCGGCCCATTGAATACAAAATTTCAAGAATTCGTAGATCGTTAAGTCATTGTTCGAATCGGAATGAACCGCAATACATTTTAACACAAGAACTTGTTCAGGATCCAGGTTTTGAAAACAACCCTTATCATGGATTCATCTACACATCTTTTCAAGAGAGAGCTACGTTTATATCTCATGGAAACACGGCTCGACTTGCTACTCGTTATAAAGACGTTCATCTTGCTCGTATTTGTGGGATAATTGCTTCGGACGAGAAACGGCATGAAACTGCGTATTCGAAGATAGTAGAGAAGTTATTTGAGATCGATCCGAATGAAACAGTAGTCGCATTAGCGAAAATGATGAAGAAGAAAATCATAATGCCAGCAGAGTTTATGCATGATGGTCATGATTCCGAACTGTTTCGACATTTCTCATCTGTTGCTCAACGACTCGGAGTTTACACAGCAAGTGACTATGCGGATAATATAGAATACTTTGTGGAGCAATGGAGAGTGAATGATTTAACCGGATTGTCATCGAAGGGAAAGGAAGCTCAAGATTACGTTTGCGGGTTGGCTGCGAAAGTTAGAAGAATCGAAGAGAGAGCTCGGAGTCGAGCGAAAGAAGGCGAGAGCATTCCTTTTAGTTGGATACATGGCAGGGAAGTGAAGCTGTGAAATGCTTGTTCTAATAATACCTTTAAATACATTATATAAATAAACAAAGGCTTCAATATTTCTGCTTGAACTAGATCAACTCGTTACGAACTAAATCACGGAATCCGTCTGTCGAACAAGAAACTATACCGGGAGTAAAAAACAATGTGTAAATGAAGGTAATTCACTAAGAAAAATAGAATAGGAGTAAATTTACACAATTTGAACTAGTTTAGCTCAGTAATGGAGTTTCTGTGCTATCACAATAATGGTTCCTCTACAAATATAAAGAAGACATGTACAGTAAACAGCAGTCGAGCCAATAATCCCCGAAATATAATGTGCACGAACCGACGGAGAATCAGTAAAATCTTCTCTTGGGAAGCTTGATAAACTTTGATGAAGTTGACAAAGATGGTAATCGAGATGAAGAAGAAGTAGGCTTGGACATATGGTTATTGTGCGTCATATTCTTCATAGAAGCGAGATTTTTCACCTCAATGCTGTAGAATATCACAAAATAGGGAAAAAAATGAGTTGTGAATGAACAAAGAAATACTGCAAACTCGGGTTGAATCACGAGAATTTAATAGCAAAACTAGATACATGATCAAATTTGAAGTTCATAATCTCCGAGAGGGCTTGTGGATAAACAAAACGAAATAGTATAGAACTGTAAATGCAAATTCAGAAAGCATATTGAGTTCATTGGGTAAATAGACATTTCTGAAGTTAGTTAAGAAGATTATGAACATAAAGAGAAAATTTAGCATACCAACTGATAAACTCTTTTCTTGCTTTCTTCATCAAGGGACTTTTTGTATCATACAAGCTTTTGCCTACACGACGTGAGCATTGCATTATGAGAATCGTATTTATGTTGATGTTGATTACTTGAAAGGATACTCGTACAAAGATAAATGCATACTGCCATAGAAACTTCTTTTAGAGCAACTAGGCGGGACCTTGTTGCAAATCTGAACTTGTCGGCTCAATTTCTCTGCACCAAAAGATTATTCGAAGTTCAAAATCTTTAGTGTCATAATACTATACGAGCATAACGATTGTTTCCGAGGACTCGTTTGTCTAGCAGCAACAAGTTCACAAAAAAATTACACATTATAACACTACTTACTAGCACGCTCCTCCTCATAATGTTGCTTTATACGAGCAAGTGATTTTTGTGTCATCTCCTCCCTCTCCTGCAACTTTGCCTAAGGCGATATAACACCAACATTAACTAACACAGCAAATCCACCAATAAATCAGTCAAATTGAAGAACAATTACCTCATAAATTTTCCTCCATTTAAATGTTACATTTTTCTGCCTCATTCTCTCAACGACAATATTTAAGCTATCGATCCCAAATTGTGACTTGTAAAATTTCTTCCAGAACTTATCCGTAACAGGGCTAAGATCTCTACCCTGAAAAGAGGAACAAATTAATTAGCAAACGGCCATAACCAGGCTATAAAGAGATACATTGGCAAAAACACCTTACTTTTGTGCTTTTCTCAATATGTATCAACTGATCGAGCGTACAGTGGGATAAAATGCGGTCTAATAGATCATATTCAGTATCCCCAACATCGCCCAAAAACCTAACATTATCTATTGCCGCCTGAACACACAGGTCGACTAAAAACGGGACTTTCTGCATCATTTCCTGTATAGAAAAAACAGCCAAATTTATTCGTATAAAGCGCAAGCACATCAACAAGAACAATGGGAAGAAACTAGATGTTGAAGAAAACGCTAACCGTACGAAGATAACTGGAATGGGGAAAAACACCAATCTGTGAAGAAGGCTCCTCAAGTTTCAAAAATCAGAATAAACTGACGCCAGACGGATCAAAACTCACCAGTCACACAAGAATCAAACAGTTTTTTCCAGATATTTGTGGATCAAATTTGCAAAAGGATTGATCGGATGATGATTTCGATGCCTGGAACTCAATTCGTAACGCAATCAGGATTTTGGTCCACATTCTTAAGGTATGATTCCGTTGTTTTCACAAAAGCAGTAGAATATATAGATATAGATGCATATCTAAATCATATAAAAACGTAAATATTTAACAATATATATTACATATTATATTTATATATATATATAATTTAATTGTTTAAAATGATTATTGCTTGTATTGACTGCTATATTCTTCTTTTTATTATTTTTATTAAAAAGAGAGATTTAAGAAAATATTTCTTTAATAATTAAAATACTATTGATAAAAGTATAATTCATTTACTTATCATAATCTATTTTAAAATTATATATTTAACCTAATTCATAATCTATATATGGTACATTATGTTCTGTTCA
Source organism: Utricularia reniformis (assembly GCA_009725065.1). Classification (NCBI taxonomy): domain Eukaryota; kingdom Viridiplantae; phylum Streptophyta; class Magnoliopsida; order Lamiales; family Lentibulariaceae; genus Utricularia; species Utricularia reniformis. The sequence goes on from RWGZ01001103.1 coordinate 46,335, forward strand.
AAAAAAAAATATATACATGATACATTATGTACCAAGAATATGTGGGGATATTAATAAGATGTTAATTAAATATCTAATTTAAAACCATAAAAATTATACTAGTGGTATATTGTTCAATATATGTGTTTTAGTTCATTTTTAGGGTACCAATAATCGGGTTCTTATCACAATCGCTCATAGTTCGATTTTGCCTCTAATGGTGTCTGCGAACAATATTATTGATAGTAGAAATCGATCAATTGTCAACATCTTTTGTTGAAATCAAAGAATTAATTCTAAATTCACGTAAATTTTCTATATTTAAATATTTAGATTAAATGTTTTTATTTTGAGTATAGAATGATTATAAATACACTTTCATATAATCACACAATGTAAATTAATACAAGATATCTATAATAATCATTCTCTTTTTTCATCGGGTTAAATTTCATCTGTAGAAACTTTTGATTAGTCATTCTCTGTTTCTCATTTCCCACGTTTCTACGTTGTAATGTTTCATGTTTCCAAATTGTAGTATGTTCCAAATATGGAACCAATGTTTTAAAAATCGATATCGACCGATATACCGGACAAGCTCTTGGCATAGGTATATCGAACATGTACTGAAATAATAAATTAAATTATTAACCTTGAGAAAATACACAATTATTTAATTATTCTCAATTTATGTTGTTTATAATTCGAAAAATTAAGAATAAAAAAATTCTAAAAACTTTTTATATTTTTTTTCTTAAATTAAACAAATAATATCCGAGCTAACCAGCTAAAAACTAGTACCAAAATACTGATATGAACAGGTATATTCAAAATTTTCGATGGTATAAGGAAAATTTAAAATAATGTATAGAAATATTTTATTAACAGAACCACCGTACTTTTTGGGAGACACGTGTCAAGCCCACAGGCAGCCCCGCCTAAACCATCGCTGCACCTAACACTCACATTATTACTGTATATATAAAAACATAGACGGACAATAAGGAATTGTCGATCTAATCAATAATGGCTTCCCAGCAGATGAGAAGAGATAGTTTATCCATCGTTGAAAAGGATTCCGTCCCCAAAATCACCTCCCATTTCGAAAATCTAACAGAAACCGTAAAAGACCAGCAAAATTCCCCACTCAAACATAACCAAGGAGAAAACCCACCCCCACCGTCACCGTCACCGTCACCGTCACCGTCACCGTCGCCGTCGCCGTCGCCGTCGCTTGAAGAAACCCAGTCCCAGAAGAATTCGCTTGACGGGAAAGCGACAAAGAGTAGTACTGGAGAAGGATCAGGAGGGAGTTTAATGAATCAGGCAGCTGTGGCTGGATGGGGAGCTGCTCAATATACGATGGAGAAAGTGGCGGAGGCGACGAAGACGTTAGCAGATGTGACTTCGAACGCGGCGGCGTATACCGGAGAGAAGGCGGCGGCTGTAAAGGAAAGAGAGGAAGGCGGCGGTGGGGTTTGGCAGACGATTGAGGAGACATTGGCGGAAATTGGGAGCAGTACGAAGGATATAATTTCTGGAATGGGACAGGCGCAGTACCCTCAATTACAAGCAGATGAATTGAAAGATAAGGAAGGAAAGTGACGTATTTTCTTGATTTTCGATTTTATAGTATACTAAAAATAGGCTAAAATAAATGTTGTTGCATTGTATGAAAATCGACTATAATTTTGGAAATAATTACTTAAAAATACAAAGTAAACAATACAATAATTTTAGGGGTGACTTTGTTGTGAGCTTCCAATTTATGGGATGAATTAATAAATTACAAATATTATGTAATATTTGAGCAAAAATATGTATTTATAGCTCTTCAACATAAATTAAATATATGTAAGACAACTTAAGTTATCAATACCGTTTANACAGATGCAGAGACGCATCGACGAGCTTACCAGGGAGTTGGAGGCCCTGCGAACGCAGAGGGATTGCGATCCTGATATGGAGCGTAATCCAGGACTTCTCGATCGGGCCATGGGTGCCCCGATCAAGCGGAGTAAGGATGATGACTGGTGGCACAATCTACATGTGGCCCAGGCGCCATCCCAACAATCGGGAGGCGTATCCGCCTCATTGGGAGATTTGATGCTCCCGTTTTCTGAGGAGATTTGGGCGGTAGTCCCCGATCGATATTACCGTAACCCGTATTCCGAGGCGACGGTGATCCGATTGATCACGTCGCAGATTTTGAGCTAAGGGTGGGGATCGTTCGGGCCTCCGATTCATTGAAGTGCCGCATCTTTGCGGCAGGGTTGCAGGGCGATGCCCGGACCTAATTCAAGAACTTGCCGGCCCGGTCCATACAGTCGTATGGCGGATTCGTCCTGGCTTTCTCGGAGCAGTTCGCCCCAAACGTAGGACCGCCTCGTAGCAGGCAGGAACTATACGACATGAAGTATATCCCGGCGAAGATGAGTCTCCGCTCTTTTATGGAGAAGTTCAACCGAACCGCCCGGGGTATCAAGCTGGAGCTCCGAGATAAAATTGATATCTTGCAGCAGGTCTTAGGACCTTGTGGCCTTTCGGCCAGCCTTGTGAAGAGCCCACCATCCACCTTGGGAAAGCTCCTTCAGAAAATCAACAAGTACATCAAGGTGGATGAAGCGCTGGGAGCGGGGTATCGGAAGCCTGGCGGGAATTCTGATCCCGCAGGTGACCATAGGGTATCTTACCCTAAGAAACAACCGCGGGAAGTGGCGGCTATGGCTGAAAAGATCGCTCCTCCGAAGGAGGACAATCGGGTCTATTGCGAGTTGCATCACAACCGCGATCACCCAACTTTGAAATGCCCGCTACTGCGAGAGACAGTAGCGGCGATGAACAAGGAAAAGCCCGATCGCGATGATCGAAGGGGCAAGAGGGCTGACTCCCCCCGAGCGGGCCATCAGGGTGACGATCGTCACAGGCCAAGGGGAAGGGATAATCGGGGTCAGCCCCGACATTATAACGACCGGGCAGAAGACCGAAGATCTCTCCAACCCGAGTTGGAGAGGGGCCAGCCCGGT
>RWGZ01001103.1:54836-142969 GCA_009725065.1 Utricularia reniformis
GATCTATTTAAATTTGTTTGAATTTCATAATGAAATTCATACACTAAGAATGATTTGTTGATTAAAAATTGAAAATTTTAAAAATAATTTCATATTTAAAAGAAAATAAGAGAAAAATAGAATAATTCATACAATTCAATAAACAAATATGAAAAATATTGAAAATATAACATGAAATATGATATAAAGAGTTATTAAACTTCTAATATCTACTTATTATATATAAATAAATAATATATTTATTCACGAATATATTAATATTTGTTCAAATGATAAATGAACATTAAAATATTCTAATAAAATTCATATTTATATTCGAACGAAATAACAAGATTATAAACAAGTCGAACATATTTAGCCTTTTAGATCGTATAACATCCCTAACTGCGATACACAATTCGAAGCAAAAAATTTGATAAAAAAACAGTTCAAAATATGGTTTTTGATCCCCAAAACAAATATTTTGTGCAACCTACTTTTGGTGATTTCCTATGGAACCTATTAAATTTATAGAGTATTTAAGTGAATAATATGCATAAATATATCATATAGGATAATTAACACTATAAAAGCTTTAAATAAATCAATCATAATGTACATAATTTCCTGTATAAACTAATTCAAACTACATTTTATTTAAAAGTATGATTGGACAAGGTGCTTTAAAAATGGTTAAATTAATGTCCTTTCCAATGCAAACGGATGCATTCATTCCCATCCCTTTTACTTTTATTAGTGGTGAATGAAAGATTCATTGAAAGAATAGAAAATTACTCTTTTTTAAAGTTGCCATTTCACTAATTTACTCATTTCTCTTCTCTAGACATCCTTTCATTCAATTATATTTATGCCATAATGTAATAATCTCTATATATTGTTATGTCATGTTAAAACTCAAGCTATTCGAAGGGTATTTAGAAATGATGCAATTAGACAATCAAATCATCGAAACAAAGTAAGAACAATGTTACCAATAGAAAGCAAGATCAACTAAGAATGAAGAAATATGATATGGAAACTTATTAATTATCCATATCATACTCATATAATCACCAATGCTTTGATACATTTATTGATAGTGAGAGACAGCCTTCATGATTGACAACTTAATAGAATGTATCGTAAAACAAACTATCAATTGATATAGACGAATTCGACGGAACATATATGTTATATTGAATCATTCTTGTTGTAAGTAGAAATATGTTTTAACACAAGTTGTGCAAAAAATCTAAACAAAAGCATTGCCTCGATAATCGTGCCACTTGGAAAGTCTATTTCTCAAGTATATAATCAATTCAAATTGCACTTGGAAATTTCATACACAGAAAAATGAGCAGACCAGGAGATTGGAACTGCAGATCGTGCCACCATCTCAATTTCCAGCGTCGTGATTCCTGCCAGCGTTGCAGCGAGCCACGTTCCGGCGACTCCAACGTTGCTAGAGCATTTTTTGGATTTACTGGTCCCGACGTCAGACCTGGAGATTGGTACTGCGCCGTCGGAAACTGCGGCGCCCACAACTTCGCTAGCCGATCCACATGCTTCAAATGCGGTGCACTCAAGGAAGAAGCAGCCCTCGCCGCTGGTAGTTTTGATGCTGAGTTCTCCCGCGTACGTGGATTTGTATTCGGCTGCGGAGGAAGCCGCTCCGGTTGGAAGTCCGGTGACTGGATTTGCACAAGGTTAATCATATAACCAATTAACTTATACTGAGATTATGAATGAGAGTGAATGTGGTGCAGATTGGGTTGCAATGAGCATAACTTCGCTAGCAGGATGGAGTGCTTCCGTTGCAATGTACCGAGGGAATCAAGCAGCAAATCCTTCTTCTGATGTCTACATTTTTGAGTTTGAAGAGAAGAAAATCGTTCATTTTGCATCGGAATTCCAGTCTCATTTCGTTGTACGAAATGAGTTAGAAAATGGAAAGCTTAGTCATGAAGAAACTTGTTCCATTTGCTTTATGCATGCTCTTGTAGTACTTACCAAGTAATCAATTCACCAAAAAATCTTATTCAATTATGTTGAATGCATATATACTAGTCATAATGTTAGTTTATATCATTAGTGTAATATATATAATCTTATAGTTTAAAGTTTATAATTGAAAGATTATGTAGATTGAAATGAAACAAAATAAAGGATCTATTCAATGTATAATTTGGACGAGAACGAAGTAATCAAGTTGAACAAGAAGAATATATTTCTTATTAATCTTAAAGATAAGAACAAGAACTTAAATAGATAAATTGTAACTAATTACAAAGTAAGATGATCTTAGCAGAAACTAACAAATCGAGATGGGGACTTGATTGAGTTTTTCAGTAATAACGGACATAGTTATTAATTATACCGATATACTCTTCCTTGAAATGATGTCTATCAATTATACCAAGTTTTTCTCTAAAAAAATCAAATTGAGTATTCAATAGAGTCTTCATAAATATATTAGCTACCTGCACTTTGGTGGAGTAGTAAGTTGTCATTTTTAGCATGTTTTCTACAACTCTCTCAGTGTGTTATACTTAAATGAGATGTCTTTTATACGACCATTGAAATCATAGTAATCACACTTGTAGAATGAAATAAGAGTGTTATTGCATCTGTTTGTTTGAATCCTAAGTCTTCTAGCATTTTGCATATCCATATAACTTGACTAGCAGCTATTGAAATACTTCAACTATTGAGAGTGCCACAACACTTTGTTTTTTTCAAAACACCTTATAGTAGTAGTTCAAAGTAAGAATATATATCCTGATGTGCTATTATAATCTGAAGATCCGACAAAATTAGAATCTATATATCCTCATAGTGGTACATCTTGTTGGAGTTCAGTAAAATTGGTAATTTTTTGATGCTCGTTATTGTTTATTGGGCCATGTAACTGGGTTGTATACTTATTGGACCATGACTATATACTTATTGGGTTGAGCCTTGAGCCTGTCTACTGCACTGTTATAACTATTGGGCCATGTGCCTAGATTTGGACGGTTGGGCCTCACGTAACAGTAAGGTGGTTAGCCCACCCTATAAATACGTATGCCTCTTTACAAATTTGCTCACGTATTTCATTTTTTGCGCTGCTTGTTTTGTTAAATTCTCTCTGCGATTATTCTTTGCGCTTAAGATTTTAGCTCTAGGCCTTAGACTTGCTTTCTTGTTGTTATCTTGTTGCTTGCTTGTTCATATTCATGTGTATACTTGAGAATATCCTAGGATATCTCAAGTCTCTTGTGTACAAAAGTTGGTTTCAAGAAGGTCGTTCTTAGACCTGCGATTCTGTAAAGCTTTTGTTATTGAGATATACCTGTTGTAGTTTACTTACTGTTTCTTTGCATACTGCATATTGTTACTTACTGTTGGTATAATCGTGAGAATATCCTTGAGAATATTCTTGGATATCTCAAGTAACTTGACTAAACGTTTTGGCTTCAAAGATCTTTTCAGATATGCGATTCTAGAGAAACCTTAGTCAAGAACAGTTGATTTACTTACTGCAATTTACGATTACTGATAAACTGTCCACTTTTAGCCTAACTTTTGGCTCTAAGTGCGTATATAAAGATTTCTTGCTGTTTTTGTTTATGGCTTTGAGAAACTCCTTGAATTTCTCAACGACTTGATTCTATATAAGTGTTTTCAAACCAGATTTGTATAGATCTGAGTTTCTGGAAAACCGTTGAACAATATCTGTACTAAGGCTTAAACACTAAGTAGATCTACGACAATACGTTGAGCTTATGCGATAAGAACCACTTTTACTGATTCTTGCGACTTCTAAGGCTGTGAATCGTATTGTTCTTGACTGTTTGTGTTACTAATGACTATTTCCTAGTTGCAGGTTGCTTAACTGAGTTCTTTGTGAGTAAGAAACTCAGGGTTCAGGCTGCTCTATGAAAACGTCACAAGGGGCATAAATTACTGAGCAATTTCTATCCATACGCTTATTAGTTTAATTCATATGCATTATTTCTATTATGTGCTTAGTTGTGGCTTTGTTCTTTGTGTAAACATTTCAACTGAAGTAGTAAATAAAATATTGCAGAGGGTTGGATAGTAGATTGCCGAAACGATTGTGTCTTATCTAAGACAACGTGATCGGATATCACTTTAAATTCTTGTGTCTTTTTTTACCGCTTTTAGAATATAGAATTAATAGGGTTAAAAATACAACACATCTCTATTGCTCATATAAAGAAGTCAATGACTTTTTGTTACATATACATAACGAAACATTCTTTTGGCACATGTGAGTAGAGCTTTCAATACGTTGATGCATATATCGAGCGAAGAGACCAACTGCTTGTGTAAGATCAAATCTTGAATTTGTAAGGAACATGAGACTGCCAACAATGGATCTGAAAACTCTTGTTCCTAGCACAAGAGGCATAGCAGCATAGGAGCATTCCATAAATCCAAATTTGCTTAACATTTCAATATTTTTTTCTTGTGTCACATGAATTCCACCCTTGGTCTGATGCAACTCCATGAGAAAAAGCAATTCAGTATTCCTAAATATGTCATTTCAAAATTGAAACACATAAAATTAGTGAAATTATGGATTAGTAGAGTATTATTTCATGTAATGAGAATATCATCTACATAGATGGCCACCACTTCAACTTCACTCTCACATTTTTTGACAAATAGATAGGAGTGGGACACCCAACCGCAGAACCGTGTAACCGTACCGAATCGATTTTAATCGGTTAAAAGGTTTCGGTTATATGGTTAATCTGTTTTTGTGGTTCGGCTTAATATCGGTTAAAACTATTATACGGTCGGTAATCGGTTTTATTTATAAATATCGATTTTAATGTTGGTTAACCGATTAAATTATTAAATTAATACACACAATAATTTCCCACTCTTATCTGACATGTCACATATTTTCATTCTCTAAATAGAACAAATTATACTTACTTGTCATTAAGGTTTGTAGAATTCTTTCTATCTTTTTTCTTGCTCTCCTTTAAATATACTCTAGTAATATTTTCGTTTTACTATGATTAATTGCATATTTGGTAGCAATTTGTGAATTTTTTTGTGTTTAGTATTTTTTTAATGTTACGGTTTTCTTATTTTCAGATTTAAGTTTTCATATTTCAGAATCTTTCTAAGCATGATAATATTGAATTCTTATGTTTAATTTTTGGTTATATTGCATCTTTTTGTTCTTGTTAAATGTATTGCGTTATGTATAATTTGTTCTGTCAATTTTAAGAAATTATTTATGTAAATGTTTACATTCGAATATTTATGTGATTATTTTTATGTGTATAATATTCTTTTTTATTTACTTTCTTACTTCAGTTCGAGTTCCATGTTTGATCTAGATTAACATAATCTATTTCAAATTACATTCATTTGAACTCAATAGAAGCATATTCATTTTGAAAATTATCTGTTATTCTAAATTTTGAACTCAATAGAAGCATATATTGGTTATTCTAAATTTCCCTACTTTTGAGTCAAAATGAAAAATGAAATAATTCAAAAGGTACATATTGAAAAGTATGAAATCAAGCTCTCAAATAAATAGATTGACTATAGAACAAAGTTTGTAAAAAAAATTTTAAAAATTTATCGGTTAAACTGTAACCGATTAATAGTTGGTTTCGGTTGGTTATAAATTTATAAAGCGGTTAAATAGTTCGGTTTCAGTTTTCAAATATTGGGCTACAAAACCGATTAACCGAAAAAGTTTTGACCGTTTAACCGACCGAATCCCACTCCTACAAATAGAGGTTCTTCATTTTGGCTTTTCCTGAATAAATACTCTATCAAATAAGCTTCAAGCTTAGAGTGACATGTCCTATGTGCCTGTTTGAGCCCATTCAAAGCTTTGGACAACATGAATACCTTGTTTGTAGAAGTTTCAAAACCAAGAGGTTGATGAACATTATTTTCTTGTAAATCTTCATTTAGAAATGATTATTTAACATTCATTTGATGTATATACCACTTGTTTTGAGCTGATATAGACACTATTAATGTTATTTTATCGAACTTGGCAACTGGAGAAAAAGTTTTGAATTAATCCACTCCAAACTCTCGAGGAAAACCTTTTGTAATTAGTCTTGCTTTGAACTTATTAATTGATCCATCGGGATTTGTTTTCACTTTGAATACCCATTCTAAACCTACCACATTTCCATCATAAGTGCTTATAGTAGTCTATATATTTTGTTTCTCAATCATTGAAAGTTCTTCTTCCATTGTAGCCTTCTAATGGGGAACCAAGAGTGCCTCTCTAACTGCTTTTAGTTCTTTTTCTTCCACAACGAGATTAGTAGACTGATAAATATCTGATAGAGATCTAGTCTTTCGTAGTGGTGATTCACTAGAAGAGTTATTAACTTCATCAAAATCATTCATGTCTCTAGTTTCATTGTTAGTGCTCTTTCCGAAATTGCCTTATTTGGTAGTGATTTTGTAGATATGTGGTAGTTACAACGGTTTATACCGAAAATATTTTTGGTAGTCCTTTGTCAAGCAATAAACATCTTGTCATATTCATCAAGGTTCGATTTTTTCTTTATGCTATAACATTTTGAGGGGCTGAATATGGTGTGGTCCTCTAATGCAATATTCCATATTCATATTCAGCAAGAAATTCTTTAAAAGACATTTGAGCAGAATTCTTCTCCATTATTAGTCATAAATCTTTTAATGGTCAAGTTGGTTTCATTTTCAACCATATTTTTGAAAGTTTTGAACTTTTCAATAGCAACATCATTTGTTTTTAAGAAATATGCCCAACGAAATCTTGTCATATCTTCTATGAAGGTAGTGAATTATCCGCTTCCACCCAAATATTCCATTTTAATGGGACCATATATATCAAAATGAACCAACTGAAGCATGTTGCTATGAAGGTTGACAAGGATGGAAATCGTCTTTTTGTTTGCTTTCCTTTTGCACGTGAAATGTAGATTTGATGTTCTCCTTTGATTTTACTCAGTAGCCCTCTTATCAATTTTTCTTGTATGATGCTAATATTGATTTATTGCTTGCATCCCCGAGAAGTCTACCAAATATCAATGCTATGGGAGATCATAGTAGTTTCATGTCGATCAGTGTTGCTGGCCACAATAAACAACCAACTCAACATATAGAGTCCTTACCTTTCCTTTATATTGGCTATCAAAGTACTAGACATAGAGGAAATAGAACACATACCATCCCGAAAGTTGAGAGCATAGCATTTTTTAACTAATTTTGTGACACTCAAAAGATTTATATCAACTTTAGTAACACAAAGAACATCATCAATAGATCTCTTCCAAATGCTGTATTTAAAAGTACTCTTCATTTCCACTGCCTCAATTAATGATCCATTTATCATCTTTACTTAGGAAGAAAATGATACATCTATTTCCTAGGATGCAAATATATCAGCCACCATTTATTAGGACAAATAGGACAATCAACTAGCCTTTCGAGAAAGTAGGTGATTAATGTTCTAGTTACATTGTAAAGTGAATAACATTTCTATTTTGTCACTAATAATCCGACGATTTTTAGTGAGAGAAGTTATGGTTGATCCTGCAGCTTGTTGAGCATGTGATCTTTATCGTTGGACATACTCTATCTACATTTCCAAATTAAGCACATATTTTACACTTCGCATGAGGACAATGTAGCAAAATTTTTCAAAATGTGAGGTTTTCTTACATACTCAACATGGAGGTAACTTGTTCTTCTTCCATTTTCTCTTCGAGACTTTAGATTTGTTGTCCGTCTGTGTAACTCAACCCAATTTGTAGTCAAGGTTCGAGATACCTTTGCTTATCTAAGACCTTTATCCACATTCCTTCTTGTTTTGGGGATATGATCTCTTGAAGCACAAATCTCTCAAATTCACAATAGTCAGGGTGGAAGGATGAAGGCATCATAAAACCTTGACCAGAAAATTCTTCTTTAGAATTCAAATCATCATCACTCAATTCCCGCTCCAACAAAGACATTAGACTGTTAACCAATACCGAAAACCATCAACTAGGGCATCCCTACCTTCCCCTATCTTTTCTTAGAATCGACTACTTATATCGATCATGAACACTTTATTGAGATAGGCTCATTGAGCCAAGTCTGTAGCTCCCGTATCTAATGCCCCGAAGCATCTGAAGAGAATTGGAGTCCACCTTATTGCTTTGACAAATGATATGTTTAGGTATACAATGCATTGTCGGATGTGTGATCTTCTGTATATCTATGTTCCTGCGCTTGAAGAGAGCATGCTAAGCCTTTGCCACTGTGAGCGGTTTGAAATCATGAGCATACTCTAAAGCACTCACTTTTGGTTTGTACATTCTTCTTATAGTTTGAAGAATTTTTGTAGTAACAACAAATTTAGTCTTGACATCGCCCAACATTGCAAGTTGATTCACAATGTTTGAAACTCTATTTACATACTGCTTGATGTTCCCATAACAATTCATTTAAGCAAATCAAACTCTTGTCGCATACATGATATTTTTAACTCCTTCATTCTTTCATTGCCTACAAATTCCAGTTTGAGTTTTCCCCAAATTTCTTTGGTTGGTTTGCATGCCATTATTCTCGGAATGATACTCCGATCAAGGCCAAAGGAGATTGTAACTTTGGTTTGTTATCGGCGAGCTACTAACTCTTCATAACGATTTATAGTAGTTGTGGAGACAGTGATTGAAAATGGAATTGGTGTATCATCTATCAGTGAATTTAATAATTTTGTTGCCTCCAATAATGCCTTCATTTGTTCAGTCTAGACTTAAAGATGAAGAACATCAACTTAATTGACGAGTTTTAACTAATTGCAAAGTAAGAGGATTTTACCATAAACTAAGGAATCCAGATGGAGAATTGAATGAGTATTGTAGTAATAACCGATAGAGACTTGGTCTTGAGTTCCATAATTTATTAGAAATTTGAACTCCATTGTACTTATGACCCAACAATTATTTAATGTTGATGGACAATAAAACTTATGTTATAAATATCATTGAGTTGTGGTCTCTTCTTATATATTTTATATATACAAGTTTTATTCATTAAGAATGTGTCCCGCTATCATTAATATCGATTAATAGTATACATATCAATTATTCATGCAATGGAGTCCAAATTGCTAATATTTATAAATTAGCAATTTATAAATATTATAAATAAATTATATTAATTTATATGATTATTAAATTTCCAATTACTAAATGGAATAATGAACTATGAATTATCATTAATTTTGTAACTCTTGGTGCATAAACATCCGTGTTTGAATAAATAAGTTCTTGTAATTGTTAAGTTCGGTCAAAAGTGAGTTTTAGAAAGGTTTAAGCAAAGAAAATTCATTCAGAACACTATAAAATATCTCAAGTTAAATAACGGGTTGTGAAGACATGTAATTCTAATATCATTGACTTTAAGTTTTGATAAAGTTTTACACATGATACTCATACTAATGAAACATGTTAATCGATCACGCTAGTCGACCAAACTGATCTTGTTAGAATCTCTCAGTCGGTTATATAACATAGACCGACATAGCTGATTGATGATCTTCACTTATCCCTCAATACTCATGAAAGGTTATATAGATTATAGATAGAGTAAACCAATTGTTCATTATCTCTCCAAATAATCATGACAATCTTCCCGGTAGATCATGTATTCCACCTAGTCCATCACCTAAAGCTTATCGATACACCTGATATGTCAGGTTGCATACAAGATCATTAGTGGCGTACGAATTGAATGTGGATGTTATCCTAAATAAATTATTTACATGACCAAGTTGTTCGAGTATCACTCTATCTTCATTCCTAAGAGTTAAATGAAAAGTCAAAAGACATTACACGTTAACAAATAATGTACTAAGTCTGGCTTCTTGTGATTATGAGAATACATAAGGTTATATCGGGTTAATTTGGTTCATCTTTTTAAAATTGAGGTGTGGTGAGACATGATAATCGTGAATTTATAAATATATTTGGTAAAATTGTAGTATTATGATCTTAATTTATGTAAAGATACTAATATAGCCTTATATATAAAAAATAATAAATATAATTATATTATAATTAATAAAAGTAAGAGTAAATGAGTCTTTTATAAAATCACACGGAGACCACACCTGGTTTTAACGACTATCACATCACAATTAAGCTTGTGTTTTGTGTACCATAAAAAAATCACGATATGATATCGCACCGCACCTCACTGCCGTTTTAATTTGAGTTCCAATCAAACTGATCATCTCACATCAAGATTTTTAAGCCAAACTGAGATTGTTAGCGAACGTCACATTGGAGCAATTATGATTTACTCAATGAAATCACAAGGAAAACACTAAAGAAAAAAGACAATTTCAATCTGAAATTTGGAAATATTATGATTTAGTCAATGAAAAAAAAAATATGATAAAGATAAATGCAAACAGTTTGTGACACAAGTAATTTGAGGAAACATTTTGAAAAATGTCATGTAAATGATGGTGGACAATTATTAATTGGCCAGTCTCATAAATCGATTGTTACAAGATCACAATTATTTTGTCAAGAAAGATATAGACAATTTATGTCATCAGAAATAATTAAACATAATCTTCCATTTAATTTTGTAGAATATGAGGACATACGAGATATACACAAATATCTACAACTAGAAGTGAAATCTATTAGTCAAAATACAACTACAAATGATGTTATGATTATGCTGAAGAAAGAAATTTGCAAACTTTCTTATTAACTAAAATTATGTCTTGGAAGAATTTTTTTGACTAGTAATTTATGGAATTCAATTTTTTGTGATAGTTATTTAGTTTTAATTGCACATTATATTGATTCTAATTGGAAAATACATAAACTAATTATCAAATATGTTTATATGCCTCTACGTCACATGAGATATTGTTTATATGAGAATGTATATATTTTTCTTGCTATTTGGAGAATTGAGAAGAAATTGTTTATAATGACTCTAGACAATGCATCTACAAATGATTTGTTAATTGGAGAATTAAGAACTAAGTTGATTGTGGGGAGAAACACTATGGTTAGCAATGGTCACTTAATGCATATTCGTTGTTGTGCGCCTATTATTAATTTAATTATTCAAGAAAGTTTAAAATGTATTGACTGTTACGTTCTTAAAATTCATGAATGAATGTGTTAAGTATGTTAAAAGTTATGGAGGAAGAAACAATACATTTGTAGAATGTGTTTTACTATTTGATCTTGATTCAAATCGTACTTTGAGACAATGTGTCTATTAAGTGGAAATCTGCATATTCACCATTTGATGTTATAATGTGCCTTATATTTCCGCATTGTCTTTGAACACTCGAGAATACTTGATGCAAATTTTACATAATGTTCTGAACCGTTTTCTTGCTTGTTCAAGTCGAACCGGTTAGACTGTAGGTCGGACCAGTCGGTGGTCCTAAACTTGATTTTTAAAATTAAAATCATGAATAAAATATTTGGTTTTAAATTAGTAAATAAAACTAAAATTTCACACAAATTCTCAAATAAAAAGATTTAGCAATGTATGTATCAAAAGAAAGTACAAAATAATACAATCATTAATCCCACGAGATAAAAACAATTTTCACATTAATATAATAGATAACAAAAGCTAAATTGATAATTAAAGATCAAATGAATAGTCTCCAAATTATTGGTGTTGAAGGGAAGTGTGCAGCCCGATGCAATGACGTGCCGTAGTTGTATTCTATTTTAACCAAACATCATTAATAACTGCGTTCGTGTAACTGCAGAAAACATGGTGAATTCACAATTAATTTAACATAACGACCACCATAACATACATGCCAAATGTCAATTTACCATTGGTAAATTATAGTTTAAATTTTTTAAGAATAATTTTGATCAATAACTTCTTATATTCTATCAATTACATGTAAATTATAAAAATTTTAAAATAAATTTTTTGAAATAACTAATTTATCGCAAATAACATGAAATATAATTTTTAAGTTATACACAATTATTTAAAAATAAAGGCAAAAAAATCATTTTATAACATTACGATTTCTGTAACACTTTTTCAAAACAGTTTTTTTAAATCACAATCAGTTCACCTCACCTCACAGCACAATACAATCATCTCACCTCACCGCTATTTATCAAACGTTGTTCCAAATGTGTCCAATATCTTCAATTTCTTTTATAAAGAATGTGAAATCGAAATTCTGATGTTATGCTGCCATCTTCTATGCTGAAATGATGTTATAAATGAATGTTGATGCATAACCAACTCTATCAGCCAATCAAATGTGTGTAATATGCTAATGTTAAACACACGCAACAATAGATTCAAAAACATAAAAGTTACAACTACTTAAAATAGAATAATGTAAAAATAAAGCGATAGTTTAAGAATAATATTACGTGTAGAAGAGGAAATCTGCACATTCTTTTAGAATTTCAATTGAATCATAAAGACTTGAAAGCTAAGTTTGAAACCTAAAAACCATAACTAAATAAATTACTTTAAAATGAGACGGGCCGTTTTTTGGCCGGCACACCGCCTGACCCGGCTGGCCGACGGCTAACAGAACGGTTTTAAAACCTACCATGAACCTGATGAATGGGAAAACGTGACAAAAATATGTGAGTTTTTTGAATTTTTTTTGCGAAATCACAAATAGTTTTTCTGTATCCAAGTCTCCAACATCTCATTTGTTTTTTCCTTTGGTTTTAAGATTCGATTAACATTAGTACAAGAAATGAGCAATCAAGATGAGTTCATGAAAGAAATGGCCAAACAAATGTATTCAAAGTTTGAAAAATATTGCAAAGATTGTGGTATTTGGTATTTGATCCAAGATATAATTTTCAATTTATTGAATGATATTATTCCAGATTTATGGAGAGTGTTCGGAGCCCATAATAAGAAGAATGTTTTTATTAGAGTAGATTTCGCTACTAATGATAATATGGAGTAAAATATTGTAGTAAACAAATAGCATTTCTAAATCTTTATTCATATTTTATTGTGACATATATTATTATATTAACATGATATTTGCACTTATTTATTTTGGAGCAAATGATATACAATTCGATCGAGTAATATTTATTATATTTTGCAAATAAGTACAATATTTTTATTTTCCCTTTATGTTTGGTTATTATATATAATATTATAAATTTTTAAATTTTTAATAATATCGGTAAGTTTTGAAAAAACTTCTTAATTATTCAATTTTCTTACGTACGATTTAAATTATTTATAGTGAATTTCATATGTTTGGATGGATTTGGATTTTAATGAATTCATCGGATATGAGTCGGATTCGAGAAAAAAAAAATTCGGATATTGTATCAGATTTGGTTTCAATTTTTTTTGGATTAGTTTTGGATTTAATTAAATCCGGTTCAATTCGATCCATTGACACTCCTAGGTAGAACCGATATTTTTTCGGTAATACCCAATACCAGGTGTTAGGGTCATGTCCTTCAAAATATAAAACCAATTTTTTTGGATCCATATGGATGGAAAAATGAGCGGTTTACTGGTTTGCCTCTCCTAACTAGTTCGATTAATAGATTTTCGTTTAGATTTTCCTTATTCAAAACATGATTATTACCTTATTAAATATCATGAAAACAAAGTCATAAATGTTTTAAAATTCGGTATCGACCAATATATCGGATAAACCCCTACATCAGTATATCAGATATGCACTAGAATATCAGAATGAATTATATTACTAAGTTAGATAAAATACACAATTATTTAACTCATTTCAAATTTATAACTCGGTTCGTTCGATTACCTGCTCGACCGATCGTTTTCCTACCCATGAAATGTACCAAAATTCAACATGAAAGAAGATGAGCATAAGTAGGGGTGAGCATCAAAACTCTTTATCAGCCTGAACCCGCAAAACCCAATTCGAACTGTTACTAGTTCAAATTTAAAAACCCGTTACTAAGTGGCGAAAGGTGGACTTTAAAGTGGAACCCGCTCCACTCATTACTAGATCTATTAATACAAAAACCATAACTTTTCACATCTCATTCTAATTTCTTGTAGTCCCAGTTCCCACCTATCACGGTTAGCCATTTATCATATTAAACTTTTCATTGTGTTGTATGTGTGAGGCTCTAGATTATGATGGAAACTGAAGACAAAGTTGAGTCTCAGGTAGCCAAACCCCCTCTCTTACCTCAAAGATGGAAGTCTAATACTTGCAGGAAAAGAAATACAACCACAGAGGTGAAAATAATTGATTCTAAGGAAAAGATTACATATGGTGGTAAGAACTCTCGAAGATCTTCTTGTGTATGTGATCATTTGACTGAGTACACGATATAT
The DNA here is from genome assembly GCA_009725065.1 of Utricularia reniformis. NCBI lineage: Eukaryota > Viridiplantae > Streptophyta > Magnoliopsida > Lamiales > Lentibulariaceae > Utricularia > Utricularia reniformis. The sequence goes on from RWGZ01001103.1 coordinate 69,165, forward strand.
AATGAGGAATGTGAATATAAAGAGTTTGAAACCATAGCATCTTGCAACTACTGTGTAAAAAACTATGCTGTTGAAGGGAAAAGCATAGTACATGTAACATGATAAATCATTTAGATCGATGTTTTAAATATCCACATAGAGCAATTGATGAAAAAAAAGACACTTTATATGTTCAGTGCTAAAGATGGTTCTACCAGTTTGATATCAGTGAGCTTTTCTCAAGATAAATGTAGAATGTTGTTAAATAAGATGATTATCATTGACGAACAACCGTTTAGAATTGTTGAAGGTGTGGGATTTAAGAATTTTGTGGTTGGTCTACAACCCAAATTTAAAATTCCAAGCCGATTCACAGTTGCTAGAGATTGCTTAAAACTTTATCCAGAAGGGAAAAGAAAGTTGAAAAAACTAATAAAATGCGAAAGAGTATGTCTTACTACAGATGTATGGAATTCAATTCAAAATTTTAATTAATGTGTCGTACCGCACATTGGTTGATGAAGATTGGGAATTACAAAACCAAATCCTAAGATTTTGTGTTATTTCTAACCATAATGGTGAGACAATTGGTGAAATGCTTGAAAATTATCTATTAGAATGAGGTATAGACAAGTTGTTGACAATTACAGTTGATAATGTGTCTTCTAATGATACCGCTCTGAATTATATGATGAAGAAAACTAAAGGTTGGACTACTACTGATGAGAATCCTAGGACCAACTACCATGCAATGGGTAAGACCCAATAACGATTGGGCCGACCCAAGTAATAAAAAGCGAACTCGCGTGGCCCAGAATCTCCAACTTAGCATATTTGAGATAAATTGGTCCGATGTTCCATGATGGGACCGAAGATGGACTTGGCAAAATAGAAATGTGTTTGAAAAATGGCCCCATGGATCGGTCCAAACGGTTACAGTCCACGCGTTCCACGCTTTGGGCCTCCACACGCTTATCACGCTTTGGGCGAGATCACGCAGGCCATCCTTCGGTCCCGACCACGTTTTACATAGTGCGACAACAACCTTCAACAAACTTGTCAGATGCAGTTACATGGGGTGGATTAGACACGCCTTCAGCTATATAAATACAGTTTGACGACGGAATTAGCAGGACCATTTGGACGCTTAAGAACATGCTGTTACTCAGCCGGAGTTCTTATCGCTTTCTTATACCTCGTCATCTTCATAAACCTCTGATGTATCTTGTAATGAACTGTTTGATTAGTGAATCGACTAAGAGCATTTCCTGCTTTTAGTCAAGTGGTTTTTTCCCAATTTCCCAGGGTTTTCTAATCTAAATTGCATTGCTCATTTCTTCATTTGCTTTATTTAATCGTTTCCCCACCACAAAAAAATTAAAACCGAGTTCGTTTCTTAACGAACTAGACGATTGTTGGTAACCCCTAAAAAGAACTATAACAGTTTGGGGCCGTCCGTGGGGACGATTCTCTAATCCCATTTGAGGTTTCTACCAGGGATAGGATAATCAAAAGTATGGTAACTGGAACTTCGACGAACGACAGTGACGTGCTTCCCAACAATCTCCCAACCCAACATTCTCTCTATAGGATCTGAAAGGTGTTGTCAGGAAGGTGGTACTGGAGATTACGTCGGAGAGAAGTGGAACAGAACCACCAACTGTTTCAAGCCCTGTTTTGAAATGTAGAGAGTACGAGAGCGATCCTGACGAGCATAGCACTGATGATGAGGAAATTATCAGGCCCGGTGTAACGATGAGGAGGCCGAGATATTGATCTACTTCTTCTCCCCCAGCTAGAGCTCCAACTACCGCTCCTAGGAATGATCAGAAGCAGATGCAAAGACGTATTGGCGAGCTCACCAGGGAATTGGAAAGCATGCGCGCGCTGAGGGATTGCGTGCCCGATCTAGTGCGCACCCTGGTTTATTCAACAAGGCCATAGAGGCCCCGATTAGGAGGAATATGGATGACGATTGGTGGCATAATCTACATGCAGTCTAGACGTAATCACAACAATCTGAAGGCGTATCTGCCCCCTGGGAGATTTGATGCTCCCCATTTCCGAAGAGATCTGGGCGGCAGTCCCAGATCGAGATTATCGCAACCCCGAGGGGTTGCCGACGTTTCGTGGCGACAGAGATCCGATTGATCACGTTGCCGATTTGAGTTACGCATGGGAATGGATCGGGCCTCAGATTCATTGAAGTGCTGCATCTTCGCGGCAGTATTACAACGCGATGCCGCGAATTGGACCGATCCATACAGTCGTATGGCGGGTTTATTTTAGCTTTCTTTGAGCAGTTTGCTCCAAATGTAGGACCACCCCGAAGTAGGCATGAACTATATCAGCTGAAATACATCCCGGCTAAAATGAGTCTTCGGTCCTTCATGGTAAAATTCAATAGGACCGCTCGGGGCATCAAGCTGGAGCTCCGAGACAAGATTGATATTCTACAATAGTTCTTGGGACTGTGCGGCCTTTTGGCCAGTTTGGTGAAGAGCCCGCCATCCACCTTAAGAAAGCTTCTTCAGAAAATCAATAAGAATATTAAGGTGGATGAAGCGCTGGGATTGGGCTATCGGAAGCCCAGCGTGAATTCTGAACTCGCAGGTGATCATAGGGTTTCCTACCATAAGAAGCAGGCGCGAGAAGTAGCGGATGTAACTGAGAAAGACGCCCCCCCGAAGCAGGAGGACAATCGGGTGTATTGCGAGCTACATCACAACCGCGATCAACCGACCTTGAAGTGCTGCTGTTGAAAGAGACAGTAGCGACAATGATTAAAGAAAGGCCCGATCGGAATGGTCAGAAGGGCAAACGAGCTGAATCTTCCCGAAGGGCCATCAGGGTGATGATCATCACAAGCCGCGGGGAAGAGATAATCGGGGACAACCCAGAAATTATAATGATCGGACGGAGGACCGAAGGTCTCCTCCGCCAGAGCAAGATAGATGCCAGCACGGTCGAGAGAATCGTGGCCAGGGCTGGAGAAGAAGATGGCGGGGCCGTGGCGGCAGAGCCCTGCAAAATGAAGGTGGAAGACAGGAGCAGCCCGCTCCTCCACTAGCTGAAACGGGTGCCCAACCTCCTCAAAACGAGGCGGCACCCATAGACGTAGTCGGAGATATTTATGTTATCTCCGAAGGATTGAGGATCAATGAATCGGTTCGGGACCGAAAGTGTAACGATCCTAATTTGGGCCTAGCTGATTTGGTAAAACGTGCTAAATAAAACGAAACGTTCAAATGTAAACTAAAAACATAATTAAAAAGCATTAAAGTATATCAACATAATTTAGAGTATTCTCAAAAGACCGGACTCTATCACCGGACAACCGACGACCTCCTTCCCATGCCCTTCTCATACCTCGTCCGTGTCACCTACAAAATCTGTAAAGCAGTCACAATCTATTAAAGAAAACTTCACACACGCTATACTTATCTTTCATTTCTTAAATAAATCATACATATACGCGTAAGTCGTTTCTTTTAATCATTTTATTGTTTTCCTCTTCTTAGTCTTTTACCCTTATCATTCCCCTCATCCTTTAACCTTACTGTTGCCAAGAGTAACATGCTCGGTACATGTCCCGCTCAAGCCAACCGTTAGCTTTTGGTTGACTCGACGGGCCATATGCTTCCCTTCCCCGTGTGGGTATTTTAGGCGCTACCCCTTTTTCCACCCAGATCAGTTCCGTCCTTTCTGTACGTATATTTCCATTTGTGGAACTTATCATTCCCTTCATCAGGCATACCCTTCCTTTGGCGAATCGTGTACTAAGCACGATGCCGGGTTCGGTCGGACGGTCTATCCTTCCTCACCCCGAGTCTTATTAACATTTGCCTAATTCGTTCGTGTCTTTTACTTTATTTCTTACTAACCCCTCCCATTTTTCTAAGTCGGAACCTTCCCTTACTACATTGTGTTCACTATGCTTACCATTTTCTTTCGCTCGTTATAATCTCTTCGTGCTTCCCTGCATTTCGTAACAGGTCTTAGTACTCGATTTCTGATGTTATTATCTCATTGTTAACTATGTGATTACCGTAGACCCTACATATCCTTTTTCTCTCACGATCCGGCGTTGACACGCGACGAAAACAATCAAATTTAGTATTTCCGCGATAATTCACTTTATTCTTGAAATCCGTTACAATTTTGTGCTTAGGGGCATATCGCGATAATTTGTTCTTCAAAATTTCCGCGACAATGTTTGTGGTTTAGGTTTTCCGCAACAATTTTGTGGTTTAGGTTTTTCCTCGAAAATTTTCTATTCCGCGACAATTTTCGTGTTTTTCGGGTTTTTCGTGGATTTTCGTGGCATATTGATAATTAACTTGGTTTTGGGCCTTCCCACTCCTATTTATAGACATTTTAACTTCTATAATTCACATTTTGACCCCTCCTTTATCTTTTGCTTTACTTTTCTATCTTTTCGTTTTCTTTTTCGTTCTTTCGTTCTCGTACCCCTCGTTATTGCTTGTCTAGACTTTACCACTATATTCCCTACTATTGTTCCATCATACTTTTTTCCTGGCTATTACATCATTCCCCACTTATTTTGAGTTTCGTCCCGAAACTCGTGCGTACCAATCTTCCATTAATTCCGGCGCTCTCTGTCTAATCTCTCGTTCCGTTTCCCATGTAGCTTCCCTTTCTCCATGATTAGACCATTGTACTTTCACAATGGGAATTAGTTTGTTTCTGAGTTTTCTTTCCTCTCCGTCTAGGATTTTCACTGGAACCTCCTCGTATGTCAATTCCGGGGTTATTTCTATGGGTTCCCCCACACATTCTTGGATTCCTACAGTCACACTCCTCCTCAGTTGGGATACGTGGAAAACGTTGTGTATCCCCCTCATCTCTTCCGGAAGCTTCAGCTGGTATGCTAGGTTTCCGATTCTTCGTTCCACCTCGTATGGTCCGATGTACCGAGGACTCAGCTTCTCTGTCCTTGTGGTCCTTAGTACCCCCTTCATCGGTGATATCTTCAGATAAGCGTGATCCCCAACTTTTAGCTCCAGGGGTCTCCTTTTTGTGTCTGCCCAACTTTTGTATCGATCCTATGCTGGCTTAATGTTCTTTCGTATCACGACTACCTTTTCAACGGTGACTTCTACCAATTCTGTTCCCTGGTCTTTCTCTCTCCCACCTCATCCCAGCATAGTGGTGTACGACACTTCCTCACATATAGTGCCTCATATGGAGCCATGCCAATGCTGCTCTGAAAACTATTATTATATACAAATTCTACAAGTGGTAGGAAATCTTCCCAACCTCCCTTAAACTCCAACACGTATGCCCGTAACATATCCTCCATAATTTGGTTCGTTCTCTCTGTCAGAAAATCCGTCTGTGGGTGGTAGGCTGTGCTCATGCTTAGCTGAGTTCCGAGTGCTTTCTGTAAGCTTTGCCAAAATCTAGACGTGAACCTCGGATCCCGGTCTGACACAATATTTACTGGAACTCCATGTTACTTGACTATGTTATCCACATATATTTTGGCTAGTCTGTCTACTCCGTATGTTGTCTTGACTGCTAAGAAATGAGCCGCTTTTGTTAGACGGTCAACTACTACCCATATTGCGTCGTTCTTCCGTGGGCTCTTGGGTAATCCTACCACGAAGTCCATGCAGATGCTATCCCATTTCCACTATGGAATCTCCAAGGGTTGTAGCTCGCCTCCTGGACGTTGGTGTTCGGCCTTAACTCGTTGGCAATTTTTGCATTTGGCCACAAAGTTTGCAATCTCATTTTTACATTCCATTCCACCACCAGTGCGTTTTTAGGTCCCGATACATCTTCGTACTTCCCTGGTGAACTGAGAAGGCCGAACTGTGTGTCTATGTCATAATCTTCTTTCTTAACTCTGGCATGTTTGGTACCCATACCCGTTCATTCATTCTGATTAGCCCATCGCTTCCTTTGTTTATCTCTGGTTTATCGCTTACGGCTCCCTCTTTCGTGTTACAGGATTATCGGGGTATGATATCTGGGCCTCTAGTACTTCCTCTAGTATCTCTGGATTTGCGGTAACAGTCCCTAATATGGCTGTGGTCGACTCTACCACTTCCAATTGTAGGTTCTCCATTTCTTTTAACAATGTGTTTGCTAATACGCCATAGGTTTTCTTACTCAGTGCATCGGCTACTTGGTTCGCTTTTCCGGGGTGGTACTGAATGTTCAAGTCGTAATCTTTTATCAGTTCTAACCATCTCCATTGTCTCATGTTAAGCTCTCTCTGTGTGAATAGGTACTGCAAACTCTTGTGGTCGGTGAATATCTCACACTTCGTACCATACAGATAATGTCTCCAAATCTTGAGTACGAATACCACCGCGACTAATTCCAAATCGTGGGTCGGATATGTCAACTCGTGTCTCTTCAGTTGACGGGATGCGTATGCTATGACCTTCCACCCTGCATCAGTACGCACCCGAGTCCTTCCTTCGAGGCGTCGCTGTATACTGTGAAATCGTGTGCTGGTGTGGGTAATACTAGTATTGGTGCAAATGTCAAATTCATTTTGAAACATTCAAAACTCTCGAAATATCCGCAATAATTTAGTGCTTTGGCGTTTTTCCGTACGTTTTTGTGGTTTAGTGATAAATGACTTGGTTTTTGGGCCTTCTAACCCCTATTTATAGACATTTTAACTTCCATAATTCACATTTTGACCCCTCTCACTTTTCATTTTTTTTACCCCTCCTTTATGTTTTGCTTTACTTTTCAATCTTTTCGTTTCTTTTATCGTTCTTTCGTTCCCGTATACCTCGTTATTTCTCCTCTAGACTTTATCACTATATTCCCTACTATCATTCCGACATACCTTTTTCCTGGCTATTACATCATTCCCCACTTATTTTGAGTTTCATCCCGAAACTCGTGCGTACCAATCTTCCATTAAGTCTGGTGCTCTTTGTCTAATCTCTCGTTCCATTTCCCATGTAGCTTCCCTCTCTCCTTGATTGGACTATTGTACTTTCACCATGGGAATTTGTTTGTTTCTGAGCTTTCTTTCCTCTCTGCCTAGGATCTTTACTGGAACTTCCTCGTACGTTAGTTCCGGGGTTATCTCTATGGGTTCCCCCACACATTCTTGAATTTCTTCAGTCACCCTCCTACTCAGTTGGGATACATGGAACACGTTGTGTATCCCCCCCATTTCTTCCGGAAGCTTCAGCTGGTATGCTAGGTTTCCGATTTTTCATTCCACCTCGTATGGTCTGATGTACCGAGGACTCAGCTTCCCTGTCCTAGTTGTCCTTAGTACCCCCTTCATCGGTGATATCTTTAGATAAGTATGATCCCCAACCTTTAGCTCTAGGGGTCTCCTTTTTGTGTCTGCCCAAATTTTATATCGGTCTTGTGCCGCCTTAATTTTCTTTCGTACCACGACCACTTTTTCAATGGTGACTTCCACCAATTCTGTTCCCGTGGTCTTTCTCTCTCCCACCTCATCCCAACATAGTGGTGTACGACACTTCCTCCAGTACAATGACTCATACGAGGCCATGCCAATGCTGCTCTGAAAACTATTATTGTATGCGAATTCCACCAGAGGTAGGAAATCTTCCCAACCTCCCTTAAACTCCAATACACATGCTCGTAACATATCCTCCATAATTTGGTTGGTTCTCTCGGTCTGACCATCTGTCTGTGGGTGGTATGTTGTGCTCATCCTTAACTGAGTTCCGAGTGATTTCTGTAAACTTTGCCAAAATCTAGACGTGAATCTCGGGTCTCTGTATGATACAATATTTACTGGAATTCCATGTAACTTGACTATGTTATCCACATATATTTTGGCTAGCCTGTCTACTCCGTAGGTTGTCTTGACTGCTAAGAAATGAGCCACCTTTGTAAGACGGTGAACCACTACCCATATCGCGTCGTTCTTCCTTGGGCTCTTGGGTAATCCTACCACAAAGTCCATGCCGATGCTATCCCATTTCCATTCTGGAATCTCTAAGGGTTGTGGCTCACCTCCCTGGCATTGGTGTTCGGCCTTAACTCGTTTGCAATTTTCGCATTTGGCCACAAAGTTTGTGATCTCATTTTTCATTCCATTCCACCACCAGTGCGTCTTTAGGTCCCGATACATCTTAGTACTTCCTGGGTGAACTGAGAAGGCCGAACTGTGTGCTTCTGCTATAATCTTCTTCCTTAGCTCTGGCCTGTTCGGTACCCATATCCCTTTCATTCATTCTGATTAGCCCATCGCTTCCTTTGTTTATCTCTGATTTATCGGTTCCGTTTCCCTCTTTTCGCGTTACGGGTTTCTCGGGGTCTGCTATCCGTGCTTCTAGTACCTCCTCCAGTATCTCTGGTTTTGCTGTAACCATCCCTAACATGACTGTGGTCGACTCTACCACTTCCAGTTGTAGGTTCTCCATTTCCCTTACCAACGTGTTTGCTAGCATGCCATGAGTCTTCCTGCTCAGTGCATCGGCTACCTGGTTTGCCTTTCCGGGGTGGTACTGAATGTCCAGGTCGTAATCTTTTATCAGTTCCAACCATCTCCGTTGTCTCATGATAAGCTCCCTATGGGTGAATAGGTACTTCAAACTCTTGTGGTCGGTGAATATCTCGCACTTAACACCGTACAGATAATGTCTCCAAATCTTGAGTGCGAATACCACCGCGGCTAATTCTAAATCGTGTGTCGGATAGTTCAACTCGTGTATCTTTAATTGACGGGATGCATATGCTATAACTTTCCCTCCCTGCATCAGTACACACCCGAGCCCTTCCTTCGATGTGTCGCTGTATACCGTGAAGTCATGTCCTGGTGTGGGTAATACCAGTATTGGTGCCGATGTCAATTTCGTTTTGAGACATTCAAAACTCTCCTCACATTTCTCATCCCACGTATTCCTCATTTCCTTTCGGGTCAAATTTGTCAACGGTTTAGCAATCCTTGCGAACCCCTCGATGAATTTCCGATAGTACCCGGCTAATCCTAAGAAACTCCTCACTTCTCGAGCATTTGTCGGTCTGGGTCAATTCATCACTGTCTCTANAACAAATGGGAATCAACACAACTGCGCTCTCGCATTTGATAATGACAATCGCACATTTAGTCAATGAACAATGTTTTAAAAGTATATCACATATACCTAATATGCATCATTGTTGAGATCATGTGTTACCCAATGTTTTTATATCGATTGGTATACGTCAAATACCGGGTAATACAAATATTTTTTTTGGTACCGTCCAGTACATGATATTAAGGTCGATTTCAGGGTTTTTTCGGGTCCGACCATAAAAATCTAATTAAATATTATTTTTTAAAAAAATAAAATAAAATACAATTTGATAACGACCGGTATACCGGTCTAACCGCTCATATCAATCTAGATCGATACGAAATTCCGAACTCATATGAAAACATTGGTTTTACCTAAGACATGATATGTTTATTAGTAAGCATAATAACATTGATAAGGAAACCACGTGTAACGACCCTAATTTGGGCCTAGCTGTTTTGTTAAAACGTGTTAAATCAAACGAAAACATTCGAATGTAAACTTAAAACGTAGTTCAAAAACATCAAAGTTCGACATCATAATTTAGAGTGTTCTCCAAAGGACCGGACTCTATCACCGGACAACCGACGACCTCCTTCCCATGCCCCTCTCATACCTCGTCCGCGTCACCTACAAAATCTGTAAAGCGGTCACAATCTATTAAAGGAAACTTCACACACACTACACATTATCTNTCTCAGATGTTGCTCGTGTTCCTCCTGGTTGCGAGAGTAAACTAGGATATCGTCAATGAACACCACCACGAACTTGTCTAGGTACTGACGAAATACCTGATTCATCAAATCCATGAAAATTTCTGGGGCATTAGTCAATCCAAATGGTATCACCGTGCATTTGTAATGGCCGTACCTCGTTCGAATGGCTGTCTTCGGTATGTCTCCTTCTCTTACTCGGACTTGATGATACCCTGACCTCAAGTCTAATTTTGAGAACACCTTCGCGCCTTGTAATTGATCAAACAAGTTGTCGATCCTAGGCAACGGGTACTTGTTCTTTATTATGACCTTGTTTAATTCTCGGTAGTCGTAGCACAATCTTAACTCGTCGTTTTTCTTTCTAACAAATAACACTAGTGCTCCCCAAGGGGAGTTGCTTGGCCTTAGAAATCCTTTTTCAATAGCGACTCAATCTGTTGTTTCAGTTCATGCATCTCTCGGGGTGCCATTCGGTACGGAGCCTTGGAAATCGGTTGTGTTCCAGGGAGTAGTTCTATTCCCATTTCCACTTCTCTCTGAGGTGGTTGCCCTGGTAGCTCGTCGGGAAATACATCACTGTATTCACAAACCACTGGAACAGACTCCAATGGTGTCCCTTCCTTCTCCGTCGTGACAAATGCTAGCCAGTTCGATCGATCCTTATATTCCTCATCCTCACCCGTAATCGGTTTTCCGACCATGCCCTTTCTCCCTTCCCGGGGCGTACTAAAAGTGATCGTACGTTCCAGACATCTCACATGCGCATCGTACCTAGATAATCAATCCATTCCTAGTATGGCATCGAATCCCATATCCCCTAACTCGATCAAATCTGTCTCTGTTCGCACTGTGTCCACTTCCACCGTGCATCCTTTATAGATTCTATTTCTCCGACACGAACGAATGTGTCGCCCCACAGTCAAATAATACGAAAGCTGTAAAGCCGTTAATAAGTAGTGTACCTGCCACGACGTCCTCAGCCTCCGAGGCCTGTTCCTTGTTCACAGCAAACACTCGAACATTTCCAGTAATCCTTTCCCTTACCCTGTTTTCAGTTATCCCGGTTTCAATCCTCCTCCTCTTCGGGCAGTCTTTGGCAAAGTGTCCTTCCTGGCCGCACTTGAAACAACTGTTGGTTCCTGCTCGGCATTCTCCAAAATGGTTCTTCCCGCATTTGCCGCACGCAGGCCTGATCGGTGGTCCTTGTGCCGATCCGAAACTCTATGCAGTGATCTTTCCTTTCCACTCTCCCCGTCCTTGAACTTCGTTCCTTGCAGAGCTTCTAGTGCGTTCCTTATCCATTCTCCGTAATCCTCCATCCACTTGGACTGCCGCCGCCACCAAACTGGAAAATTCCTCGTCGTCGCGGCCATACATAGTCAGTTTCACTTTTTCATTCAGCCATTCCGTGAAACGGTGCATCTTTTCCTATTTACTTCCCATGATCTCGGGGGCGTACCTGCCTAGCTCTATGAATTCTCGCATGTACTCCATGACGGGGCGGATTCCTTGAGTCAATCTGTCAAATTCGGCTCTCTTATCTTTCTTAAGTCCTTTCGTCACGTAGTAATCCAAGAACGCATTCTTAAACTTTTCCCAAGAGATAGGTCCATCCTTCAGTAATGCGGCTGACACGCTCCCCCACCATCGGGCAGTACTACCATCGAACCATAGCGGGGCCAATCCTGCCCTAAGCTCCTCTGGGGCTTCGATCAGCTCGAACTTCTCCTCAAGGTGGATAATCCACGCCTACGCATCCCCCAGCTTATCCCCCGTGAAGCTGTTCATCCCAGCCTTCTTTAATGCCTCGTTGTAGTACATCCTACCCTTTTCGGGTCTTGGCACTGGTTCCATTTGCACGGGGTTTCCCCTCTCCGTCTGCCCCTGTCTTATTGCACTAACTATGGAGCTCGCCATGGTTTGGAACAGATCCCTGATACTTTCCTGGCTAAACGTGAGAGACGTCGATGAATCCGCAACCAAAGTCTCTGTCGCCGGTGCTTGTTCTGATGCATTGTTATCCTCCTCTCGGTTTCCATTCGCTCTCGTCCTTGGAGTCATTCCAACATTAAGCTTTTGTTATGTCTATGTCTACTCATGTCATCCGTTACATTCTATACCCATCCCCTCCTATGGTCGGTTGTCCTCCTAAGGGTTTCCTAGACTTTTTATTTTTTTATTTTTTTTTAGACTCTTCTACGTAGGACCGCACCGTTAACGGTTTAGTAACGATGTTACGCTCCGATACCATTTGTAACGACCCTAATTTGGGCCCAGCTGTTTTGTTAAAACGTGCTAAATAAAACGAAAACATTCGAATGTAAACATAAAATGTAGTTCGAAAACATCAAAGTTCGACATCATAATTTAGAGTGTTCTCCAATGGACTAGACTCTATTATCGGACAACCGACGACCTCTTTCCCATGCCCCTCTCATACCTCGTCCGCGTCACCTACAAAATCTGTAAAGCGGTCACAATCTATTAAAGGAAACTTCACACACACTACACATTATCTTTTCATTTCTTAATTACACCGTACACGCACACGTGAAACATTCCATTTAACCGTTTTCTTATTTCCTTCTCCTTTTACCCATTCCCATCATACTTTAACTTTACTGTTGCCGAGAGTAACNACTTCACACACACTACACATTATCTTTTCATTTCTTAATTACACCGTACACGCACACGTGAAACATTCCATTTAACCGTTTTCTTATTTCCTTCTTCTTTGACCCTTATCATTCCCATCATACTTTAACTTTACTGTTGCCGAGAGTAACATGCTCGGTGCATGTCCCGCCCAAGCCAACCGTTAGCTGTTGGATGACTCGACGGGCCATATGCTTCCCTTCCCCGGGTGGGTACTTAGGCGCTACCCCATTTTCCACCCGGGTCCGTTCTGCCCTTTTCGTACGTATCCTTTCCTCTTTGGAACTTATCGTTCCCTTCATCAGGCATGCCCTTCCTTTGGCGAATCGTGTACTAGGCACGATGCCGGGTTCGGTTGGACGGTCCATCCTTCCTCACCCCGAGTCTTATTAACATTTATCTCGTTCATTCGTATCTTTTCCTTTCTTCTTTATTAACCCAACCCGTTCCCTAAGTCTGAACCTTCCCTTACTATATTGTGTTCACTCCGCTTACCTGTTGTTTTCGCTTGTAATGATCTCCAGTGCTTCCCTACAATCCGTAACATATTTTAGTACTTCAGTTTTTTTGACGTTATTATCTTATTGTTGACTGTTTGGTTACCGTAGACCCTTTGTATCTTTCTCCTTCACGATCCGACGTCGAAATGCGACGAAAACACCCTAATTGTTTATTTTCGCGATAAAATCCCTCTGTTCCTCAAATCCGCGATAAAACTACTCTATTCCTAAAATCCGCGACAAAACAACACGTAATTCAGTTTCCGCGATAATTTATCAAGCTCTGAAAATCCGCGACAATTCTCAACGTGAAATTTTCCGCGATAATCTTCCATTTGAAACATTTCCGCGACAAAGTTCTTACCCAAAATTTCCGCGATAAAAGTGCCTAGAAATTTCCGCGACAATTAGCACTGATCATGAAATTTCCGCGATAATTTGATGCTTTGGCGTTTTTCCGTACGTTATTTCGGTTTAGTGATAAATGACTTGGTTTTTGGGCCTTCTAACCCCTATTTATAGATGTTTTAACTTCCCTAATTCACATTTTGACCCCCCATTCTTTTCATTTTCCCCCCTCCTTTATCTCATGCTTCTCATTTAAATCTTTTCGTTTCTTTTTATCGTTCTTTCGTTCCCGTATCCCTCATTATTTCTACTCTAGACTTTATCACTATATTCCCTACTATCATCCCGACATACCTTTTTCCTGGCTATTACAACTACCACTAGATTCGCGACCCAATCCGCGTATCAAACAGGCTCTTTGAATCCTGCTTGCAACAAACTTTCCACCTCTTCATCAATCGCTCTCTCTTTCTCATGGGAAAACTTCTTCTTTTTCGGATGAACTGGTCGCACATACAGGTTAACATTGAGTCGATGAGAACAAACTTGGGGGTCTACCCCCACATAATCTTGATAAGACCAAGCAAAAACATCTATATTATTTTGCAAAAAATGAAATTGCCTCATTTTCAAACTCTGGTGTCATCTCAGAATCGATTATCACTGTCTTTCCCGGATTATTAGAGAATAAATGCATTGTCTTGATGCCTAAGGGTTCCATCTTCATCTTGTTTTCTTTGTATTTCCTATTGTATGATGTGTTAGCTGAATCAATAACTTCTTCGGATAAGACATCCACCATACAAAAAGGTTTCTTTGCTTTCGACCCATCCATACCACTCCTGCACATTATATTATAGCAAGAATGTGTCAATTCCTGATCTCCTTTCATTTTTCCAACGCCCGAAGGTGTGGGAAATTTCATCATTAAATGTGGCTGATATACCACAGCCCCAAATAAATTTAAAGAACTTCTCTCGAGAATCGCATTATAAGGAAGTATAGGAAGATCCACTACTACGAATTCCACTAACAAAGTCCTTGATATTCCTTGATCTCCCAAAGTGACTGGCAGAAAAACAGATCATTCGGCAGCAACAACACTATTATTAAAACCAACCAATTTTGTTTGCACCGGCTGGAGCTTGGTGGTTCCCTTCAAAGATATTTGTTCGAAAGCTGCAAGAGTCAAGATATTCGTAGCACCTCTGGTGTCGACTAACACTCGAGAAACAGCATGATTTGCAGTAACAGGAGAGATGACGAGGGCATCGTCCTGCGGTGAGAAAACTCTGGATAGATCCTCAGGTCCAAAAGATATAGCCATTTTTTCCAAGTCAGATAACTGGACCAAGTTAACTTCCATGAAGCGACCTTTCTATTCCAACTCTCGGTAGGATTGCTTACGAGCTCGACTTGAATCTCCCACGCCCCTTCCTCATGCAATAGTCATAATATTGGGGCCTAGATTACCCCACCTCGGCTGAGCTTCCTCGATATTTAAAATAGGTTGACCCGGATTCAGGCCAGTAGGAGGAGGAGGAGGTGGTCGCTGATTTCCTTGGGCAGGTTGATAGCCTTCCTGCCGATATCCTTGTTGATTCCTATGTTGTTGATTCCTACCTCGACCACGGTTATTATTCTCCCTTCTTCCATCTCTATAGTTATGCCGACCGCCATTGAAAAATCCTCTTTGGCCACCCCTTTGATGCTGGCCACGTTGTCCTCCATACCCACTGCCTCTCATGTTAGGTCGTGGCGGGTCTACCTTTGGGGGTTTAGTCGTTGTCCCCAACTGGACACTCATATCAATCTTTCTCGAGTTAGCTTCTGGCAGCGCTTCCACTGTGCTATTATCTAGCTGACCCAATTTTAACAACCTCTCAACTTCATACATCAATTCTCGACAATCGTTAGTGGCATGTCCAAAACTTCGATGAAAATGACAGAATACTTGGGATTCATAAGTCCCCAGTGTTGGCTCTTGCAATGGAGAGGGATAGCGAAGGGATCCGCCATTTTTCAGTTCGATAATGACAAAAATATGTTCATAATTGAACGTTGGGAACGCTATTTGATCTTATCTAAAAATGTTTTGGGTATTTATTTTTAGATCAGTCAATTTATGATTAATTCGTAAATTATGTTGTTGCGGGGACACGAGCGATATACGAGGTTGGGCCCACAATGTGTGGGCTTACGTCCTCGGGAGAGCGAAGCTCTACCTTGGTTTTCACTATAATAGTCAAGTAATACAATTACAGTGAGATGATAACGATAATATGGGTGAAAACGGATCAAAAGACGATCAAATAGACTCAAACAGGCCAAAGACAACGAAATGTCGCGAGACAGGGCTGTGGCAAGCTGGTCGCGAGATTCGGTTCAAACACTCGCGAGAAGTGGTCAGTCGCGAGGTTTGGTGCGTAATGTCGCGGCTCTGGCTATGGTTCAGCCTGATCGCGAGGTTTGGTGCGGTTCCACGCGAGAAGGGGCTGGCCGCGAGATTTGGTACGAAATCTCGCGAAAAGGGGCTGCAGTGTTGGAATCTCGCGATTTCGAATGAAAGTCTTGCCTTGGGAGATGCGAAAAGGATCCGAATCATTTCTTCATGCCTTGGGACCTCTATTTATAGGGAAATGGAGCCCAAAATACAAGCTTTGGCCCAAGAGTCCAATTTCATTAGGTTAAGCCCAAAGCACCCCAAATAATCTCCAATTAAATTGGGATAAATACCGCTCCGCAAGATAACGTCGGAAATGCATCTCGATCCAGAATTAGGCGGGAATGTAGATGAGAAAATACCGGAGGACCCCGTAAAATAATCCACTGCTTCCAGATAGCGAATACATAACCATATACTTCGTTGCACCTGATCGGTGCGCTCCCGGGTGGCAAATGACGAAAATACCCCTGGCCTCGTACGGGCCCGAAATAACACAGAATATCCCAAAACACTTACAGAGACTTAATATGGGGTCCGACGAGCTAGAATGCCGAGAATACCACTTGAGAAAGTCATCCGATCAAAATATGAAAATACCGAAAATACCAATAGCCACGTCGGACGAGCCCCCGGGTAAGGATAGATATAAGAAAATATTCCCGGGTAATATCACAAACGTATTCATTATTTGATGTAAACTCAAATAGTAACATTATCACAATGTGTGCAAAATGATATATAATTGAAACATTGTCAGAAAATATAATTGTTGTGTGTGTGTGTGCAAAGAGAGATTTATAACTTCTTTTATCAAACTCAATCTTTTAATTTTAGGTAAACTTCAGATTTTAAATTGTAACCAAAATTGATATTTTGGAGAAATTTCCATCACAGTAGTTAAAACATAAATTTATGAGTTAAAATGATTTTTTAGTAAAGTAAGAACTTCCAATATTTATTTATTGTACTTGAAGTATGAAGTACCAAAAATATTAAATATAAATTTTAACTTAGAATTGATTATTTATAATCAATATTTATTATAAAATCTTAACATTCCTTTCGGATTAAATAATGAAAATATTTTTATTCAAAGTTTGTAATATATTAATAAAATAATAAATAAACTTGATTGTCGAATATCACAAATTTTGGATGAAATGAATTTTATTTCGATATAAACCAAAATTCACCAAAATTTTCGAAATTTCGACTAAATTTAAAAGGCTCATCAACATACTTGTTAAAGAAGAGAGTAAAATTTGAAAACAAGGTCATCAATATAAGAATCTTCAATCCCATTTTTCAACAAAAACTTCCTCCAAACACCATGATTTGCCATTATCTCATTCCCAATCTCATTCTCATTCTCATTCTCATTCTCATTCTCATTCTCATTCTCATTCTCATTCTCATTCTCATTCTCATTTCTATTCATAACTAATTCCACAGCTTTCTTCACACTTTCTCTCCTAAAAACCCCATCTTCATCTCCCTTCTCAACTTCCACACCAACTCTCAAATCTTCCCCAGCCACTTTCGCATTAATCAATTGATCCCCAAACAACGGCATCAACACCAATTGACACTGATTCATCATCCCTTCAGACAAAGATCCCCACCCACAATGTGTAACAAAGCAACCCACACAAGGATGTAATAAGATCATGGGTTGTTGTACCCAATCCCCATGAACAACCCCTCGTTCTCTCGTNTCGCCTCCCGGACACCTGGACTCGCTAGTTTTCGTCCCTTAGGCACCAAGACTCGCGACTTTTGGCACCATTCGCGAGTTTATGTCCAAAAGTCGCGAACATCACCTTGATTCGCAAGTTTTCGTCGCCTCGGGTTCGATGGAGTGGAATTGATCGTTTTTCATACCGTTCTCATTCGGATTATCATTATCTCATGATTATACTTGTATCCTTTGATTATTATAGTGAAAACCAAGGTAAAACTATACTCTCCCGAGGACGTAAGCTCACGCATTGTGGGCCCAACCTCGTATATCGCTCGTGTCCTCACAAAAATTAAATTTCGAGTAATTAAAAATTGAATGATCATAAACAAACACTTTAAAATATTTTTAGACGAGATCAGTTTGGCGCCGTCTGTGGGGACCCGAGACTTAGTCCCATTGAGAGCTCTTGTCCTGAGCTTGGAGCTTGTTGTGTATTGTGAGGATACGAGATTCCTAACATGAGAGTGATATAGATGAAGAAAGTGTATCGGATTGCAACCTTTATGTAGTCGAAGACGAAAGGAATGATATTTTATCGAGGACTCAATCAGTGTCACAAGAAGAGTCCTTAGTAGCGGGAATCTAACCAACCTCCGGAGGGATTTCATCCGGGGGTCTATTTATGAGTGCATTGGAAAATTATCATATTGCATGAATATGTGCCGAAAACATGTCAAAGGGATGCAAGGGTTCCAAAAAAAAAAAGGAAAATTATCATATTGCATGAATATGTGCCGAAGACAAGTCCACATACTCCGGATTTTTGGCGCTACCAAAATTTTATGGGAGGATCCATTTTATGTATACAATCACACGGTGATATGATAGTGTGATTTTTTCCGGGTAGGATTTCGGTGGCATTTTACTATTCCATCTCGGTCAATTTATCAAAAATTTGGCATATTTTGAATAATTCAAAGGATTTCGCTCTGTGATACGGATATATTGGGGATCAACATGATTCTCGATTATAATGAATGAGGGTTATATGGTGAACGTATCCGATACATTTACACATCTCCGCTCGCGAGGGAGGTTATTCTTCATAAGGTTGGCGTATATTGAGATACCTAAGGATCTCCTCGACATCAAATCTCGAGATCCATGTTAATTTGATGGACTTCAATGATATGACCATGTACTTTGCCTGATATTTGGAATGGCTTACTCTACAATAATTCAATTACTTGCCGATGTTTTTTACTATTTCATATTGGGATTCAGGTATGAGTTTTAATCGGAACGACGGAACGATTCCTCGGAGGTATTGTGTGGTTTTCTATCCAGTTTTGTGGTGGTTGTGTGTAATGCATGGAACACTTGTGAAGCACGTTAACCTCAAATTGCGAATTAGCGGATGCGTAGTGGCATTAGGAGGATTTATCTGCGTGTTGCTTAATGGTATAAGTGTGCGTCGAGTCGTTGGTGAGAATAATAGCCACGGAAAGTTGGAGGACCCAAGTCAACATGAGTTAATTGACCGGGAAAAATAAGAGGTTATATGAGTATATGTGTATGGTCATGTGAAATATTTGTTGGTTCTCAAGGATATGTGACGTTGTCAATAGCAATTATATGACCACGATCCTAGTTTCGATCCTAGTCCAGCCATTGGATCCGATGTGTGANAATTCAATTACTTGCCGATGTTTTCTACTATTTCATATTGGGATTCAGGTATGAGTTTTAATCGGAACGACGGAACGATTCCTCGGAGGTATTGTGTGGTTTTCTATCCAGTTTTGTGGTGGTTGTGTGTATTGCATGGAGCACTTGTGAAGCACGTTAACCTCAAATTGCGAATTAGCGGATGCGTAGTGGCATTAGGAGGATTTATCTGCGTGTTGCTTAATGGTATAAGTGTGCGTCGAGTCGTTGGTGAGAATAATAGCCACAGAAAGTTGGAGGACCCAAGTCAACATGAGTTAATTGACCGGGAAAAATAAGAGGTTATATGAGTATATGTGTATGGTCATGTGAAATATTTGTTGGTTTTCAAGGATATGTGACGTTGTCAATAACAATTATATGACCACGATATTAGTTTCGATCCTAGTCCAACCATTGGATCCGATGTGTGAATTTTTGAAGGAATATTTATACTATTTTTCGACAACATTAATGTAAGAAGTAAGGTTCGTAGTAAAATAAGAGGTTATGGACGACATGAGAAGAGTTGATCGTTGCAATATCTGGAGGATCCACCGTAGAATATGGAAGAGCTTGGCCTAACAAGTACACTCGACATTGTTGCAATTCCTGTGATCGATCGAATGTATCGCTGTCGAAGTTCAGCACGCAAATCTTGTTGGTATTCAATTGCAAGTGTTTTTATTCAGTTCTAGTATATTTCTCGCCATGGTTTAACACAAGAGAGAAGGATCCCGTATTATAAGAACCGACATCGGGGACTCATAAGTTTTATCATATTTTGTCCTTTTTCATCACAGTTTCGGACATGCTAATGTGGGTGTCAAAAATCGGTGTACGATGTAAATTGGATTTGATGCACGATTAGTTTGATGAGCTGGGTAGTATGGTGGAAGGAATGCCAGAGACCGAGGTCGAGGGAGTTGACTTGAATATTCAACCCGATAACACACAGCCACTCTCCCTAATAACTGTTTAACATGACCTGAAGAAAGACGCCATGAGTATGGAGGAGCTTACTCAATATGTACTCAGTTTGTTCGGGATGATAGAACGTGTGAAAGACTGAAATTAATGATGTGGGTTTTTCTTGTTTTGAGTTATCAACGGGGTTTTCCGGTTATCCATTCGTGAAGAGTCTATATAGCTATCGTGCATATTCCATACGTCATCGGTTACTTTGGTGGTTTAAGGTTCAAGACTGGGAGACTAAGGAAGTTCATGAAAACTTGTTGAACTGTTTATTGGTACATGGATCGTACATGTAATATAGTGAGGAAGTGAGTATCTTAATATTCAAATTTAAGAGTCGAATGATAAGCTTTTTTGAATATAACGCATCGATAGATTATTATGACAAAACTAGTATGGAAGATAAGACGTTCGCGAATAAATGTATTTATCGTGACAGAAGGAGTAGCTTCCAATATGGATAGTGAAGATGTGCTTAAAATGCCAAGGTATTAATCAACGGATAACCACGAAATGCGTAAGGTTATGATAGAATCATAAAATGAAACTCCCGAGTGGAAGTGTATTATTCAAAGACGGTCTCGTCTTCTCATTTTATAAAGCGTATATTTATGTCTCGACGTCTCTACTTAGTAATTTTTATATGGACTATCAAATCTCATACTAATCATTCAGTGGATTCGAGCATGTTTGTGGAGTAGTCAAATCGTCCTGGTTTTCATTGGTGATTAATTGTTGTTCAAAAAAAATGGGTCATATCTTTAACGATCGGTGTTGTCTATTTGAATCGTGTGGGTCTGCATTAACGAAACCCTTTGAAGAGTCTCGCAACTCTTGGAATTATGCTTGAGGATTTGGAATTAAAGGAAACGATTGAGCTTTTATAGTTGAAGTTAAATCTCTACTCGATGATCAAATTATTAATAACATGAACCCAATGTTGAAAAGAGCATTTAATTATTTTTCTTAGTCATCTGAAATGATATTCGTTCGGATTATTCTTATTTTATCGTGAAGGCTTCATGTGTTCGATTTACTTCATTATCCAGAATGGATGTCGCTTAGAATGTATTCATCAAGATGATAAGCAGTTATTTAAAGATATTTGAGAATTATGGTTTTTGGATTTTCAGAAGCATCAACCGTTATACAACTATGCCTATTGGAGTTCACGAAAGAGATATCAAAGTCATGGCATTTTATTGATCGCCCGGAATGGTATTCGTCCGGAAATATATGATTATTGAGCATTCTTTATTAATTAACCTGCAACATTATCAAGCCGGCAAGTACCTTGACCATATGTGCATCCTAGCAAAGGTCTTGGCATTACTTAATAAGCAACATATTGAGTTAGTCTGGTTTAACAACATTTTTGTTGCTTTTGAACGATTTGTTATTTTTCCAATCACATTGGGATATCAAGAAATATCAAGGTCATTATTAACGGAATTCGTAGTGGTGGATCTTCCTATCCTCTTTTACAATTTTCCCCTGGGAAGATGTGCTTTAAATCTAATCGGAGCTACCATATCCCTACTCCTCTTTGATAGCTCTATTATTATGTTCTGGAGTAAAAGGGAAATCATGTGTCGGCAAGATATGTTCCTAGTGTTATGTTACGAAGCGATACGACGACGTCTAATGCGAAGACATGCATCTATATAGTGGCATTCTAAATGGAAGATCGTATTCACATGATATGGTTTTGTTCTAGAAGGAAAAGAGAAAAAGGTATAAAGATGGAACCTCTATTATTAAGGGGATTTTTAAGAATGAAAAAGAATTCCTCGAAAGAGTTGGATATTCTCCCGTGAAAATGAAAACATAGCTATTGAATATGTGAAAGTCCTTTTGCAAGGAAGGGCTCTATGAAATGCACATAATCGATCGCGAACCTATTTGTGGCTCCAAAGTCGAACGATGCCTACAGAGGACCTATATCTATCGTCGACCTTGACATAATGTTTAAGTTTTTGAATACTTTAAGTTTTTCAATTAAGCCTTTTGGTTTGAAGAAACCAGATTCTACGTATTAACGGTCGATGAGATCAATATTTAAAGATGTGAGAAAAAGACTGTATGGAAGTCAATAGTGATGGTATATAGATAAAAACCGGTCTGCAAGTAATCATTTCCAATATTTAAGCGAGGGATTGAATATATTGATGAAGTATTGAGTGAGGTGGAATCCTTCTAGATGTGAGTTGTTAGTGAAAGACGGAAATTCTTCTTGGTCTATGATGTTTGTAAGCGATATATAAATTGATAACTACATACTCGGGTTGCTTTTGAAGGTTGAAAGTGTTATATAAATATCGATTCATTTATGTCTCTACTCCTCATCATAAACCTTTGGGTTTATATTTTGCGCATTCAAAGAAGTCATAAGTATTGCCTTAGTTGGGTTTGATGAAGAGAAAGAAGGGTCGTAATCATGTTAGTAGAAGACTACAAAAGGTCCAATTCTGCTGAATCGACCATAGACCGGTTAAGAGAGAGGATTTAAGATGTTACGAAAGTGAGTCTCATTAAAGTGACCATATATGCGGAGCCTTCTATTGACATGAAAGGGTGGAGTAATTATTTCCTTCCAATGAATCGTTGAAATGAATAGTACCTGACGTGTTACATTTGCAATGTCCGCTCTTGGTACTACACAGGTTTTGATGGCCGATGAAGTTAAGACCCATGTTATTTAACCAAATATTGGGATATACACCAAAAGTTTCCATGTAATAAAACGAGTATGCTTAGTACGTTGTTATGAGCGGAATTTCTTATTATCAAAATAAAGATTGCGGATAATTGCTGTACTCCGAAAACTAATTCAGTCAACACTGGGGACTTGCGAATAAAAACGTTTCGTCAATATGCAAGAATATGTGGATATTATAATAGTTTTCAATTAATATGGAGATGATATAATCATGATCTTTGAACCAGCAACCAAGGGAGGCGAGTACAAAAACCTATAGTTTATTTCACTCGGAAGAATGAAAGTTTGTTGACGGGAGTGAAACCCATTATTGTTCGAATTCATGATACATGTTATCGATTAACGGGAAGTCATGTTTTTCTGCTCGAGGGATTCTTTTATTTATTCGAACATGATAGTGCTAACGGATTTATCCTCAGGTCAGCATATAAAAGTCTACCTTTCTCCGGATCGATAAACAAAGATGTATAGTGACATGCATTCTATGCATTCGTGAGATGTTCAGAATAATGGGTTTTCAAGATTTATATATTAGACAGTGAAGTGTATTGCGATGCAAGAGAATACTTGTGCCTATCGTCATTATGGAGAAATCACTAGTGAGATTATCTCAAGATGAAGTCCAATCTTTGAAATCGTGTAATTGGCAACCGAGTTTCCTTATAAGTATCAGAACTGGCAAGTAGAATCGGTTAGTAAACAATTTATATCTCCGCTCATCATCTTGTGCGAAGCTAAGTGCATTCAAGAAAGTAGTTTATGCCGGGGACTATGTTGAGTGTGAGAAGATGATGGAATAAATATTGCAAGTTAAGTGGGAAATTTGGTCAGTGTTGCCCTAGGTATCTTCGGTGAATATCGCAAGCGAAATTATAAGTTGATTCATAGTTGCACTGGTATATGTGGCGACAATTAAACAATTGTTCATGATTTCTCAGTCGACACATGGGGACTGACATTAGTATGGGCCTTCGCGATTCCTGTGGATATAAAGGAATTGCACATTATGGTATTGAAATGAGCCATTGAACTTATATAAGTTGAATGAGTATCCCAAGTTAGGGAACATGAAAGAGAAAATTCCCTATGATCGTGTTGCTTGCTGGTGTGTGATTCTTGAGTAATTCGTGTTGGATAATGCAAAGAAACTCTTCGTGAGATACTTTGCACAATTATTGGAAAAGATCATGGGTGAATGGCGTGAAAGCAAGTGTCGCGTGTGGTCCCAACATATAGGGACTCATAATTGTTAGTGATGTTATCGATATACATGGCAAGTCAAGTGATTGATGTAGGTGTCACGTGTGGCCTCCACATGTGGACACCAGCGGAGAGGAGCAGCTACGGACTTGCATATTGCCAATTTGCGCAACTATTGTGTATAGATGTGACTCATCGATTTTTTAAAATAAAATTTTCCCCTCTTTTTTGTGGTCATATTCTAATTTTTTAAGTATCTTTTTTGACGACATGAATTCAATCGACTAGGGGACTGGTAAGATAGGAGTAGGTCCATTGCATTTTAGTATGATGGAGGATGGAATAATTTAATAGGTTAGATTAGAAATGCAATGTACCGCCTGTCTTGTAGTCGATCAATTTCAAACTCGTCAAATTAGATATTGCGTAAAAATATTTTGAACATGATGAGTCCTTCTGTCTGCAGCAGAATCGTTTATACATAATTACTGTTGGAATATATAAGGGGCCCGATTTATTATGACATAGCCATATTAGAACCGAGCATATTTCGTGGCAAATCAGGGTGCAAGTATATACCTGACTCCTCCATGACACGTCGGCGAGGGTCGCGCCCTCGTCGGAGGCTGGTCCATTTCCGCAGGGCACAGTCTTATGGACGGGCCGAATGACGCCGTCTTATGGATGGGTCGAGGGTGTGATGGCGCCGTCTTATGGACGGGCAGAGTAAGTGGTGACGCCGTCTTATGGACGGGTCGGGAGTGTGATGGCTCTGGGTGCAAGTATATACCGGCGGCGAAATTGTGATGGCCCCGGGTGCAAGTATATACCGGCGGCAAGAGTGTGATGGCCCCGGGTGCAAGTATATACCGGCGGCAAATGTGTGATGGCCCTGGGTGCAAGTTTATACCGGCGGCGAAAGTGTGATGGCCTCGGGTGTAACGACCCGCCTTTCCGCTTGCACGATATTGTCCGCTTTGGACTAGGCTGACCCTAATGACACCCACCTAGTCCTCACGGCTTTACTTTTTCCCTAGCCCCCACACTTCCCAATGGGTCACCCATCCCTGAATTGCTCCAGGNACAGTGGAGTGTATTGGAATGCAAGAGAATACTTGTGCCTATCGTCATTATGGAGAAATCACTAGTGAGATTATCTCAAGATGAAGGCCAATCTTTGAAATCGTGTAATTGGCAACCTAGTTCGCTTATAAAAGTATCAGAACTGGCAAGTAGAATTGGTTAGTAAACAATTTATATCTCCGCTAATCAGCTTGTGCTAAGCTAAGTGCATTCAAGAAAGAAGTTTATGCCGGAGACTATGTTGAGTGTGAGAAGATGATGGGATAAATATTGCAAGTTAAGTGGGAAATTTGGTCAGTGTTGCCCTAGGTATCTTCTGTGAATATCGCAAGCGAAATTATAAGTTGAGTCATATTTGCACTGGGTATATATGGCGACAACTAAACAATTGTTCATGATTTCTCAGTCGACACATGGGGACTGACATTAGTATGGGCCTTCGCGATGGCTGTGGATATGAAGGAATTGTGTATTATGGTATTGAAATGAGCCATTGAACTTATATAAGTTGAATGAGTATCCCAAGTTTTTGAACATGAAAGAGAAAATTTGCTATGATCGTGTTGCTTGCTGGTGTGTGATTCTTGAGGAATTCGTGTTGGATAATGCAAAGAAACTCTTCGTAAGATACTTTGCACAATTATTGTAAAAGATCATGGGTGAATGGCGTGAAAACAAGTGTCGCGTGTGGTCTCCACATGTAGGCACTCATAATTGTTAGTGATGTTATCGATGTACATTGGAAGTCAAGTGATTGATGTAGGTGTCACGTGTGGCCTCCACATGTGGACACGAGCGGAGAGGAGCAGCTACGGACTTGCATATTGCCAATTTGCGCAAGTATTGTGTATAGACGTGACTCATAGATCTTTTTAAAATAAAATTTTCCCCTCCTTTTGTGGTCATATTCTAATTTTTTAAGTATCTTTTTTGACGACATGAATTCAATCGACTAGGTGACTGGTAAGATAGGAGTAGGTCCATTGCATTTTAGTATGATGGAGGATGGAATAATTTAATAGGTTAGATTAGAAATGCAATGTACCGCCTGTCTTGTAGTCGATCATTTTCAAACTCGTCAAATTAGATATTGCGTCAAAATATTTTGAATATGATGAGTCCTTCTGTCTGCAGCAGAATCGTTTATACATAATTACTGTTGGAATATGTCAAGGGGCCCGATTTATTATGACATAGCCGGCTTAGAACCGAGCATATTTCCGTGGCAAATCAGGGTGCAAGTATATACCGGACTCCTCCATGACACGTCGGCGAGGGTCGCGCCCTAATCGGTGGCTGGTCCATTTTCGCATGGCACCGTCTTATGGACGGGCCGAATGACGCCGTCTTATGGACGGGTCGAGGGTGTGATGGCGCCGTCTTATGGACGGGCCGAGTAAGTGCTAACGCCGTCTTATGGACGGGTCGAGAATGTGATGGCGCCGTCTTTTGGACGGGCCGAGTAGGTGGTGACGCCGTCTTATGGACGGGTCGAGAATGTGATGGCACCGTCTTATCTACGGGCCGAGTTAGTGGTGACGTCTTCTTGTGGACGGGTCAAAAGTGTGATGGCTCCGGGTGCAAGTATATACCGGTGGCGAAAGTATGATGGCCACGGGTGCAAGTGTATACCGGCGGCGAGAGTGTGATGGCCCGGGTGCATGTATATACCGGCGGCGAGAGTGTGATGGCCCCAGGTGGAAGTATATATCGGCGGCGAGAGTATGATAGCGCCGGGTGCAAGTTTATACATGGGGATAATGTTTAGTGAATTGTGGATGCTTCGTGAGACCCTATGATAATATGTTGACCCCGGGTGCAAGTTTATACCTGTGGGACAGTGCATGCCGAGATTCATGTTTATGCTCAACTAGATTGCAAGTTCGTCGAGAACATATTTTTATGAGACATACTAAATGTTGCTTGTGCGACAGAGATATCATTTTTCACGAAATTCATGGCCGATTACCTAGATGAAAGCGCGTTATTTATTGTCAAAGAAAATATTAAACCACGCGTTTGAGTGGTTAGCTATCTATCGTCCACTAGGAGCGAAACCTATTAAAAGTTCAAGCATTTTTTATTGCGATTGGGATGGCCGAGCGGTTAATCTTTGACTGTGATCGTGCGTATGGTTTTCATTTGAATAAACGATTGGAAATGGGAAAATAGTCGCTTTATGGTTTGCATTCAACAAACGTTATGATTAGTAGGGACTCGCACCCAAGATCGGAAATATCGTTTAAACTTTAGGTGATTATCTGTAACCCCTGTCACATTGGTGAAATATCTCTTCGCCAAATCACACTGAAGAAGTATTTATTCTGAGTCGGTTAACTAATCATATGAGAAGCTATTATTAATTTGGAGGTTAACTTCTTGATTCAGATTATTCAATCATTAGTTTTTCTTTAAGGCCATCATAGAAATTGAAGAGGTCATAGATCATGCACTTCATTATTTGTGAAGGCTTATTTTCATTAATAGTCAAATTGACCAAGTGATAGTCTTATGGTATCAACTCTCGTTAGTTATGGTCGGATACTCTCAGATATTACAGAAATTGTAAAGTGATACCCCTGCAAAAGGGACTATTGGCTCGAAAATTCATCATTTAGGCTTAATGATCTGTACATAGATTTACTTGCCGATGGATCGTGTTCATGGATTTCATTCAGATAATGATTAGAGTAGCCAAATATTCACCCTATGGTATGAATTCAACTTAATTCTTCTAGGACTGGAGACTCACAGCTATCATCAAAATGATCGAAGAGGTTTCCCACAGCAAAGGATATTCTGGATAAAATGTTTTTCGTATAAGGACATTTAATGACACCGATATTTGCCCATTTGATGATTAACAAGTCTCATTTTTGGTAGCTTCGATAGCTTACGACACGAAGGTTTGTTTATTGGTGAATGAGCAAATCTATACAGAAAAATTCTCGATAAAGATTGTAAAGCGGCATACGAAGTGGATTTGTTTCGGACAGATGTAGAGAAAGACGTTTGTCTCGCCCATAGCACAAAATAGTCATTTGATAAGTTGTGAAAACCGCCTCACATGAAGAGGTATTTTTGTCTCGATCAATATTGTGTCCTTCGCCCGTTCTCCGAAGGTCAAGTGGATAAGTCAAAGAGATAGAATCAAGTTATTGTTGGACGCTTGTTTATGTCAGCGATGAACATGATGAATCTATGTTAAGTGGATGAGCCTGTATTTCTATTTCGTATAAATTGTTTATCCAGTAATTGTCTCATGACTGTCTCGTATTTTTTGTTATGATTGAAAGAACTAAGAAGCTGGCCTGGATGTATTAAAATCGCTCCCTTAAATGAAGTTGCGATAGTCAAGGGTCAATCCCTTATGGATGACGAGGAAACTTGTGTTACGATCTCCTACGATGAGAGACTCCTGATCCGTACGTAGTGATCAAGTAATTACCCCCGAAAGGAGTAGACTCTTTCAACACATTATGAATGGGTCTTAAGTATTTATGGATGGCTCGGGTTCATTATTTATGAGAGAGACGATTTATCACGTTATTGTTTAACACGTGCGTAGCTATTTACGGTCATACGGTCTAGAGAATTATTGCGAGCATGACATGAATTATTTTATTTCCCATTGGGGATATTGTAAAGTCGTTTTAAGGATGGCATGGATTTTCTTACCCGAAAT
Source organism: Utricularia reniformis (assembly GCA_009725065.1). Classification (NCBI taxonomy): domain Eukaryota; kingdom Viridiplantae; phylum Streptophyta; class Magnoliopsida; order Lamiales; family Lentibulariaceae; genus Utricularia; species Utricularia reniformis. The sequence continues at coordinate 97,897 of RWGZ01001103.1, forward strand.
AACACCACGAATATAGCAATATCTATCAGGCTTGATCGAATTGTAAGCTTTTCCTATACACAGAATCAAGCAGAGGCAAATCTTAAATTCGAAGATAGAGAGTATCAATCTCAGACGGAAGTGTGACTCCTTTTATCAAAGGAAACTTATGAGTGTAAGACGAAAGTATGAAGTTTCTTGTCCTTCTTATGAGAGTAAAGCTAGTGTCATCCAAGGTGAATCTCTCCGCAAGAGAAACTCATTAAAAAAAAAGAAGGGAATCTTAATTCTTAGACGTCTGCTAGACACACCTTGCTTTTATGCGACTTTTTATGCGATCATATCTAAAAGAGACAGTAAGTCGTCATTTCGCCTTAAATTTGGGAACTCAATTTCAAATTCAAACGTTACTCTTCATGTTTAAACATATGCCCTTTTTATTTCAACGGCCCTTACTAAGAAAGCACGCATGCTATATAGGCGAAAGTCTTTACGGTAGCCGATAATTGTAAATTAGTGGGAATGACAAAGGAATAAGTATCAACCTCCTAACAAAGGTGGCAGAGTGATTTTCTTGCTAGAAAATGTGGATATCTCATGCAGGAAAAAATATATGAACTCGATGTTTTGTGGAAAAAATATATGAGCTCGATGTTTTGTGGAAAAAATATATGAGCTCGGTTTTTTGTGGAAAAAAATATATGACGTTGGAAAAAATATACGATGGTAACAGGATTGAATTATGGAGTTAAGGAGTCGAGCGAACCCTCAAAGTTATGAAAAGCGGAACTTTGACTAAGAACAAAGCGAGAGCCCCAATTCGAAACTAAAACATCTTGATGACAGTTGAGAAATATTTTCTAAGTTCGATCGAGTAATACTATCAAATCGAAACGATGTATCATAATTTCAGTCAATAACGAAGCGCACTAGTATGCAAAGTAAAAAGTGATACGTATAAGAGCATGCACTCCAAGTTGAAGAAGCGTGAAATTCTCGATTCATCTCGAAATCTGATTCCGTTAGTAATAACAAGATGACTTTGACCTAATTCATGGTATTGTTAAAAGTTTATGAACGAGTTCTGGATTTCTTGACGAGCTGATATAATGTGGTTTACGACTCAGAATCTGAATCTGAAAACCAGGGGACTATTGATAATGCCCGAGGTTATTTATGTAATTATGTTAACCTCGGGGCTCGTTCGACGTGGCTATGTGGTATTTTCGGTATTTTTATATGTCTATCGCGAGGCGTTCTCGAAGGTATTCTCGTGATTCAGGCATGCTGGACCCCATATAAGGCTTCTGTAAGTGTTTTGAGATGTTTTGGGCTATTTCGGCCCCGGACGGGGCCAGGGGTATTTTCGTAATATGCCACCCGGGAGCACAACGGCGGGGTGCAGTGATGATATGTGGCTGCGTATTCACTCTTTGGAGGTAAAGAACTGATATACGAGATTTTTCGGTATTTTCTCACCGCATTTCCGACTAAACTCTCGACCGGGATGTAGTCCAGAAGTTTAGTGGCGCTGTGACACTTATTCTGGATTAATTGGATATTTTCTAAGGAAGTTGGGCTAATTTGACTAAGATTGGGCTTTTGGACCTTAAGTTCACTTATTGGGCCGAGTTTTTCTATAAATACAAGACCCTAGCCCCAGAAAAGGGTTCAGACTCTTAGCACGCTTCCCAAAGCTCCCGGTTTTGCCACTTTTTGCCCCACTCGCGAGTTTTTGATCCAAAAGTCGCGAATCCCTCATCTTCAAGGCCACACTCGCGACTTTTTGTACCAAAAGTCGCGAGAGAATGTGTTCATTGTTGTATTTGAGAGATTTCGTCGCCTGGATCTCCGATTCGCGTGTTTTCGCCTCCCGGACACCTGGACTCGCGAGTTTTCGTCCCTTAGGCACCAAGACTCGCGAATTTTGGCATCATTCGCGAGTTTATGTTCAAAAGCCGCGAACATCACCTTAATTCGCAAGTTTTCGTCGCCTCGGGTGCGATGGAGTGGAATTGATCGTTTTTCGTACCGTTTTCATTCGGATTATCATTATCTCATGATTGTACTTGTATCCTTTGATTATTATAGTGAAAACCAAGGTAGAGCTATGTTCTCCCGAGGACGTAAGCTCACGCAATGTGGGCCCAACCTCGTATATCGCTCGTGTCCTCACGAAAGTTAAATTTCGAGTAATTAAAAATTGACTGATCATAAACAAACACTCTAAAATATTTTTAGACGAGATCAATCTCCAAAGTAAACTTATAACTTCTTGTTCCCGGACCCACGATACAGCCTCAATCTCTATCCACTTAGAAAAATGTTCCACATCCACGATACATAATTTCTTTTGGCTAGGTGCCTTCGGAAATGGTCATAAAATATCGATGCCCCACATATCGAAAGGACATGTTGTCGGCAGAGGCTTCATTCTAGCTCTTGGTACATGATGTACGTTCGAATGGAACTGACAAACAGGACAAGCCCGAACAAAATTCACACAATATTCTACCAGCGTTGGCCAAAAATAACCGACTCTGTTAACCTTGTTTGCTTAGGATCGACCTGCTGAATGATCACCACAGTCCCCAGCGTGAACTTCTCCTATAACTGCCTTTGCCTGTACTGAGGACAAACATCGAAGATATGGGCCTCCGAAATTCTTCTTATACAGCTTATCATCCACATAGACAAAATTAGTAGCTCTTTGCATAGTTCTTAGAGCCTCGCCTTCGTCGGTGGGCAATTCTCTCTTGATTAGATAATTTACGATAGCATCCTTCCAAGATGGCTCGTCGATTATGGCATCCAATAAAAACCATGTCTCATTCGAATGTTCCAGATTAGCCACCTCGGCTGTCTGTTTCTCCACAGGATTGATAGAGGGCTGGTAGTGGATCATTGTTGTTGTCTTTGACTCATCCGAGAGTTCTAAAATCGTCGCCGCCTTTGCAAGACAGTCTGCACGCGTGTTTTCCGCCATTGGGATATATGTAAGCGTGAATATCTTAAGATTTTTGGCCGCCTCTTTCAGCTTTTCTAAATACCTCCACAAATGGTTCCCATTGGTGGCGTAAGTATCTGCAAATTGGTTCACCACTAACTGCGAATCAGAATGAGCATGCAAACGAACGATTCCAATTTCCACTGCCAAGTTAATACCAAATATCAAGGCTTCATGCTCGGCGACGTTGTTTGTTGCGGGGAAGCGCAACTTTACAGCATATTCATGTTCTTCACCAGACTTCCTTTCCTTAAAATAAACACCGATACCGGCTCGCCCGGCAGACACCGATCCATCTACAAAGGCGTCCCAGTACTCCTGGATACCCAACTCTTCCGACCGAGTCATCTCTACTATGAAATCCACTAACACATGGGCCTTTAATGCTCGCCTGGAGATATACTCTATCTAATACTGGCCCAATTCGATATTCCACTTTGCTAGCCTGCCAGAGGCATCAATCTTTGATAACACACTTCGGATAGGCTGATCTGTCAAAACTGAATATGATGTCCTTAAAAATAGTGCCTCAATTTCCGCGAGGCGACTATCAAAGCTAATACGAACTTCTCTAGATCAGTATATCGGGACTCCACTCCCTGCAATTTCCTGCTCACATAATATATCGGTCTATGTTCCTCATCTCTAAGTCTGACTAATGCGGCGCTCACTGCTTCTTTTGTCACTGCCAAATATAAACCCAACGGTTCCCCCGTTGAAGGAGTTGACATAAACGGTGGTTTACTCAGATAATCTTTCAAACTCTCAAAAGCCCTACTACATTCGTCGTCCCAACACAAAAGGTTCGCCTTACGCAAAACCTTAAAAAATGGCAAACTTCTCTCTGCTGATCGCAAAATGAAGCGATTCAATGAGGCCAATCTTCCAGTGAGCATTTGAAGTTCCCTAACAGTTGTCGGGATTAATCTCAATTCCTGTAATGGCCGAGAAAAAGGTACGATGAAACAAATAGTATGGAATGTAGTGGTAAAGTCTAGACGAGAAATAATGAGGGATATGGGAACGAAAGAACGTAAAAGGAAACGAAAAATAGAAAAGTAAAGAAAAAGATAAAAGAGGGGTCAAAAGCAAAGGAAGGAGGGGTCAAAGTGTGAATTAGAAAAGTTGGGATGTCTATAAATAGGGGTGAGGAGGCCCAAAAACGAGTTAATCATCATTAAGACACGAAAATTCGAAAATTGCCGCGAAGAATGAGATTATCGCGGATTTTTCCTGCAAGCATTTTTATCGCGGATTTTGTGAAGAACAAATTGTCGCGGATTTTCAGTGAAGAGCAAATTGTCGCGGAAATGTGGCAAGTGTAATTTTATCGCGGAATTCTGATCGAAGAGTAAATTATCGCATAAATCGTGACCAGTGTAGTATTATCGCGGATTTGGTTCCAAGAGTAAAATTATCAATTTTGAGGAAAGAAGTAAATTATCGCGGAAATACTAAGTTTAAGTGTTTTCGTCGCGTCTCGACGTCAGATCGTGGGAGAAAACGAACACGTAGGTTCTACGGTAATCACATAGTTAACAATAGGATAACAACGTCGAAATTCGAGTAACTAAAACCTATAACGAAATGCAGGAAAGCGCGGAAAGACTATATAGCAAGCAAAATAAAACACTAAGCGGAGTGAACACAATATAGTAAGGGAAGGTTCAGACTTAGGGAATGGGATTGGGTTAATAAAGAAGGAAGAAAAGCCACGAATGAACGAGATAAATGTTAATAAGACTCGGGGTAAGGAAGGATGGCCCGTCCGACCGAACCCGTCATCGTGCCTAGTACACGATTCGCCAAAGGAAGAGCATGCCTGATGAAGGGAACGATAAGTTCCAAAGAGGAAAGATACGTACGAAGAGGGCAGAACGGATCCGGGTGGAAAAAGGGGTAGCGCCTAAGTACCCACCCGGGGAAGGGAAGCATATGGCCCGTCGAGTCATCCAACAGCTAACGGTTGGCTTGGGCGGGACATGCACCGAGCATGTTAATCTCGGCAACAGAAAAGTTAATGTATGATGGGAATGATAAGGGTAAAAGAAGAGGGAAATAAGAAAACGGTTAAGTGGAATGATTCACGTGTGCGTGTACGGTGTAACTAAGAAGTGAAAAGATAATGTGTAGTGTGTGTGAAGTTTCCTTTAATAAATTGTGACCACTTTACAGATTTTGTAGGTGACGCAGACGAGGTATGATAGGGACATNTGTAGTAGAAGACGAAAGGAATGATATTTTATCGAGGACTCAATCAGTGCCATAGGAAGAGTCCTTAGTAGCGGGAATCTAACCAACCTCCGGAGAGGGATTTCATCCGGGGGGTCTATTTATGAGTGCATTGGAAAATTATCATATTGCATGAATATGTGCCGAAGACATGTCAAAGGGATGCAAGGGTTCAAAAAAAAAGAAAAAAAAAAGGAAAATTATCATATTGCATGAATATGTGCCGAAGACAAGTCCACATACTCCGGATTTTTGGCGCTACCAAAATTTTATGGGAGGATCCATTTTATGTATACAATCACACGGTGATATGATAGTGTAATATTTTCCGGGTAGGATTTCGGTGACATTTTACTATTCCATCTCGGTCAATTTATCGAAAATTTGGCATATTTTGAATAATTCAAAGGATTTCGCTCTGTGATACGGATATATTGGGGATCAACATGATTCTCGGTTATAATGAATGAGGGTTATATGGTGAACGTATCCGATACATTTACACATCTCCGCTCGCGAGGGAGGTTATTCTTCATAAGGTTGGCGTATATTGAGATACCTAAGGATCTCCTCGACATCAAATCTCGAGATCCATGTTAATTTGATGGACTTCAATGATATGACCATGTACTTTGCCTGATATTTGGAATGGCTTACTCTACAATAATTCAATTACTTGCCGATGTTTTCTACTATTTCATATTGGGATTCAGGTATGAGTTTTAATCGGAACGAAGGAACGATTCCTCGAGGTATTGTGTGGTTTTCTATCCAGTTTTGTGGTGGTTGTGTGTATTGCATGGAGCACTTGTGAAGCACGTTAACCTCAAATTGCGAATTAGTGGATGCGTAGTGGCATTAGCAGGATTTATCTGCGTGTTGCTTAATGGTATAAGTGTGCGTCGAGTCGTTGGTGAGAATAATAGCCACGGAAAGTTGGAGGACCCAAGTTAACATGAGTTAATTTACCGGGAAAAATAAGAGGTTATATGAGTATATGTGTATGGTCATGTGAAATATTTGTTGGTTCTCAAGGATATGTGACGTTGTCAATAGCAATTATATGACCACGATCCTAGTTTCGATCCTAGTCCAGCCATTGGATCCGATGTGTGAATTTTTGAAGGAATATTTATACTATTTTTCGACAGCATTAATGTAAGAAGTAAGGTTCGTAGTAAAATAAGAGGTTATGGACGACAAGAGAAGAGTTGATCGTTGCAATATCTGAAGGATCCACCGTAGAATATGGAAGAGCTTGGCCTAACAAGTACACTCGACATTGTTGCAATTCGTGTGATCGATCGACTGCATCGCTGACGAAGTTCAGCACGCAAATCTTGTTGGTATTGAATTACAAGTGTATTTAATCAGTTCTAGTATATTTCTCGCCATGGCTTAACACAAGAGAGAAGGATCCCGTATTATAAGAACCGACACCGGGGACTCATAAGTTTTATCATATTTTGTCCTTTTTCATCACAGTTTCGGACATGCTAATGTGGGTGTCGAAAATCGGTGTCCGATATAAATTGGTTTTGATGCACGATTAGTTTGATGAGCTGGGTAGTATGGTGGAAGGAATGCCAGAGACCGAGGTCGAGGGAGTTGACTTGAATATTCAACCCGATAACACACTGGCACTCTCCCTAATAACTGTTTAACATGACCTGAACAAAGACGCCATGAGTATGGAGGAGCTTACTCCATATGTACTCAGTTTGTTCGGGATGATAGAACGTGTGAAAGACTGAAATTAATGATGTGGGTTTTTTTTGTTTTGAGTTATCAACGGGGTTTTCCCGTTATCCATTCGTGAAGAGTCTATATAGCTATCGTGCATATTCCATACGTCATATCGGTTACTTTGGTGGTTTAAGGTTCAAGACTCGGAGACTAAGGAAGTTCATGAAAACTTGTTGAACTGTTTATTGGTACATGGATCGTACATGTCCTATAGTGAGGAAGTGAGTATCTTAATATACAAATTGAAGAGTCGAATGATAAGCTTTTGGGATTATAACGCATCGATAGATTATTATGACAAAACTAGTATGGAAGATAAGACGTTCGCGAATAAATGTATTTATCGTGACAGAAGGAGTAGCTTCCAATATGGATAGTGAAGATGTGCTTAAAATGCCAAGGTATTAATCAACGGATAACCACGAAATGCGTAAGGTTATGATAGAATCATAAAATGAAACTCCCGAGTGGAAGTGTATTATTCAAAGACGGTCTCGTCTTCTCATTTTATAAAGCGTATATTTATGTCTCGACATCTCTACTTAGTAATTGTTATATGGACTATCAAGTGTCTTACTAATCATTCAGTGGATTCGAGCATGTTTGTGGAGTAGTCAAATCGCCCTGGTTTTCATTGGTGATTAATTGTTGTTAGAAAAAATGGGTCATGTCTTTAACGATCGGTGTTGTCTATTTGAATCGTGTGGGTTTGCATTAACGAAACCCATTGAAGAGTCTCGCAACTCTTGGAATTATGCTTGAGGATTTGGAATTAAAGGAAACGATTGAGCTTCAATAGTTGAAGTTAAATCTCTACTCGATGATCAAATTATTAATAACATGAACCCTATGTTGAAAAGAGCATTTAATTATTTTTCTTAATCATCCAAAATGGTATTCATTCGGATTATTCTTATTTTATCGTGAAGGCTTCATGTGTTCGATTTACTTCATTATCCAGAATGGATGTCGCTTAGAATGTATTCATCAAGATGATAAACAGTTATTTAAAGATATTTGAGAATTATGGTTTTTGGATTTTCAGAACCATCAACCGTTATACGACTATGCCTATTGGAGTTCATGAAAGAGATATCAAAGTTGAGGCATTTTATTGATCGCCCGGAATGGTATTTGTCCGGAAATATATGATTATTGAGCATTCTTTATTAATTAACCTGCGACATTATCAAGCCGGCAAGTACCTTGACCATATGTGCATCCTAGCAAATGTCTTGGCATTACTTAATAAGCAACGTATTGAGTTAGTCTGGTTTAACAGCATTTTTGTTGCTTTTGAACGATTTGTTATTTTTCCAATCACATTGGGATATCACGAAATATCAAGGTCTTTATTAAAGGAATTCGTAGTGGTGGTTCTTCCTATCCTCTTTTACAATTTTCCCCTGGGAAGAAGTGCTTTAATTCTAATCGAAGCTGCCATATCCCTACTCCTCTTTGATAGCTCTATTATTATGTTCCGGAGTGAAAGGGAAATCATGTGTCGGCAAGATATGTTCGTAGTGTTATGTTACGAAGCGATACGACGATGTCTAATGCGAACACATGCATCTATATAGTGGCATTCTAAATGGAAGATCGTATTCACATGATATGGTTTTGTTCTAGAAGGAAAAGAGAAAAAGGTATAAAGATGGAACCTCTATTATTAAGGGGATTTTTAAGAATGAAAAAGAATTCCTCGAAAGAGGTGGATATTCTCCCGTGAAAATGAAAACATAGTTATTGAAGATGTGGAAGTCCTATTGCAAGGAAGGGCTCTATGAAATGCATATAATCGATCGTGAACCTATTTGTAGCTCCAAAGTCGAACGATGCCTACAGAGGACCTATATCTATCGTCGACCTTGAGATAATGTTTAAGTTTTTGAATACTTGAAGTTTTTCAATTAAGCCTTTTGGTTTGAAGAAACCAGATGCTACGTATTAACGGTCGATGAGATCAATATTTAAAGATGTGAGAAGAAGACTGTTTGGAAGTCAATAGTGATGGTATATAGATAAAAACCGGTCTACAAGTAATCATTTCCAATATTTAAGCGAGTGATTGAATATATTGAGTGAGGTGGAATCCTCCTATATGGGAGTTCTTGGTGAAGGACAGAAACTTTTCTTGGTTTATGAGGTTTGCAAGAGAAATATAAATTGATAAGTTATCAATCAAGGAAAATTTTATATTCTTTCGTGAACAGTCGGTTGCTTTTGAAGGTTCAAAGTATTATATAAATATGGATTTGTTTATGTCTCAACCCTTCATCATAAACCTTTGGGTTTATGTTTTACGCATTCAAAGAAGTCATAAGTGCTGCCTCAGTTGGGTTTGATGATGAGAAAGAAAGGTTGTAATGATATTAGTAGAAGACTACAAGAGGTCGAATTTCGATGAACCGACCTTAGACCGGTTAAGAGAGAGGATTTAAGATGATATGAGAGTGAGTCTCATTAAAGTGATCATTTGTGCGGGGCCGTGTATTGATATGAAAGGATTGAGTAATTATTTGCTTCCAATGAATCGTTGGAATGAATTGTACGTGACGTGTCACATTTGCAATGTCCGCTCTTGGTACTACACAAGTTTTGATGGCCGGTGAAGTTAAGACCCATGCTATTTAACCCAATATTGGGATATACACCAAAAGTTTCCATGTAATAAAACGAGTATGCTTAGTACGTTGTTATGAGCGGAATTTCTTATTCTCAAAATAGAGATTGCGGATATTTGCGGTACTCCGAAAACTAATTCAGTCAACACTGGGGACTTACGAATAAAAACGTTTCGTCAATATGGAAGAATATATGGATATTATAATAGTTTTAAATTAATATAGAGATGATATAATCATGATCTTCGAACCAGCAACCAAGAGAGGCGAGTACAAAAACCTATAGTTTATTTCACTCCGAAGAATGACAGTTTGTTGACGGGAGTGAAACCCATTATTGTTCGAATTCATGATACATGTTATCGATTAACGGAAAGTCATGTCTCTCTGCTCGAGGGATTCTTTTATTTATTCGAACATGATAGTGCTAACGGATTTATCCTCAAGTCAGCATGTAAAAGTCTACCTTTCTCCGGATCGATAAACAAAGATGTATAGTGACATGCATTCTATTCATTCGTGAGATGTTCATAATAATAGGTTTTCAAGATTTATATATTAGACAATGAAGTGTATTGCGATGCAAGAGAATACTTGTGCCTATCGTCATTATGGAGAAATAACTAGTTAGATTATCTCAAAATGAAGGCCAATCTTTGAAATCGTGTAATTGGCAACCGAGTTTGCTTATAAAAGTATCAGAACTGGCAAGTAGAATCGGTTAGTAAACAATTTATATCTCCGCTAATCATCTTGTGCGAAGCTAAGTGCATTCAAGAAAGAAGTTTATGTCGGGGACTATGTTGAGTGTGAGAAGATGATGGGATAAATATTGCAAGTTAAGTGGGAAATTTGGTCAGTGTTGACCTAGGTATCTTCGGTGAATATCGCAAGCGAAATTATAAGTTGAGTCATATTTGCACTGGTATATGTGGCGACAATTAAACAATTGTTCATGATTTCTCAGTCGACACATGGGGACTGACATTAGTATGGGCCTTCGCGATGGCTGTGGATATGAAGGAATTGCGCATTATGGTATTGAAATGAGCCATTGAACTTATATAAGTTGAATGAGTATCCCAAGTTTGGGAACATGAAAGAGAAAATTCGCTATGATCGTGTTGTTTACTGGTGTGTGATTCTTGAGGAATTCGTGTTGGATAATGCAAAGAAATTCTTCGTAAGATACTTTGCACAATTATTGGAAAAGATCATGGGTGAATAGCGTGAAAGCAAGTGTCACGTGTGGTCTCCACATGTAGGCACTCATAATTGTTAGTGATGTTATTGATATACATGGGAAGTCAAGTGATTGATGCAGGTGTCACGTGTGGCCTCCACATGTGGACACGAGCGGAGAGGAGCAGCTACGGACTTGCATATTGCCAATTTGCGCAAGTATTGTGTATAGACGTGACTCATCGATCTTTTTAAAATAAAATTTTCCACTCTTTTTTGTGGTCATATTCTAATTTTTTAAGTATCTTTTTCGACGACATGAATTCAATCGACTAGGGGACTGGTAAGATAGGAGTAGGTCCATTGCATTTTAGTATGATGGAGGATGGAATAATAATTTAATAGGTTAGATTAGAAATGCAATGTACCTCCTGTCTTGTAGTCGATCATTTTCAAACTCGTCAAATTAGATATTGCGTCAAAATATTTTGAACATGATGAGTCCTTCTGTCTGCAGCAGAATCGTTTATACATAATTACTGTTGGAATATGTCAAGGGGCTCGATTTATTATGACATAGCCGGCTTAGAACCGAGCATATTTCCGTGGCAAATCAGGGTGCAAGTATATACCTGACTCCTCCATGACACGTCGGCGAGGGTCGCGCCCTCGTCGGAGGCTGGTCCATTTCCGCATGGCACCGTCTTATGGACGGGCCGAGTAAGTGGTGACGCCGTCTTATGGAGGGGTCTAGAATGCGATGGCGCCGTCTTATGGACGGGCCGAGTAAGTGGTGACGCCGTCTTATGGACGGGTCGAGAATGTGATGGCACCATCTTATGGACCGGCCGAGTAAGTGATGACGCCGTCTTATGGACGGGTCGGGAGTGTGATGGCTCCGGGTGCAAGTATATACCGGCGGCGAAAGTGTGATGGCCCCGGGTGCAAGTATATACCGGCGGCGAGAGTGTGNTAAAAAAAAAAGGGAATCTTAATTCTTAGACGTCTGCTAGACACACCTTGCTTTTATGCGACTTTTTATGCGATCGTATCTAAAAGAGACAGTAAGTCGTCATTTCGCCTTAAAGTTGGGAACTCAATTCCAAATTCAAACGTTGCTCTTCATGTTTAAACATATGACCTTGTTTATTTCAACGGCCCTTACTAAGAAAGCACGCATGCTATATAGGCGAAAGCCTTTACAGTAGCCGATAATTGTAAATTAGTGGGAATGACAAAGGAATAAGTATCAACCTCCTGACAAAGGCGGCAGAGTGATTTTCTTCCTAGAAGATGTGGATATCTCATGCTGGAAAAAATATATGAGCTCGATGTTTTGTGGAAAAAATATATGAGCTCGGTGTTTTGTGGAAAAAAATATATGACGCTGGAAAAAATATACAATGGTAACATGATTGAATTATGGAGTTAAGGAGTCGAGCGAACCCTCAAAGTTATGAGAAGCAGAACTTTGACTAAGAAGAAAGGAGAGCCCCAAGGCGAAACTAAAACCTCTTGATGACAGTTGAGAAATATTTTCTAAGTTCGATCGAGTAATACTAACAAATCGAAACGATACATCATAATTTCAGTCAATAACGAAGCCCACAAGTATGCAAAGTAAAAAGTGATACGTATAAGAGCATGCACTCCAAGTTGAAGAAGCGTGAAATTCTCAATTCATCTCGAAATCTGATTCCGCTAGTAATAACAAGATGACTTTGACCTTATTCATGGTATTGTTAAAAGTTTATGAACGAGTTCTGGATTTCTAGACGAGCTGATATAATGTGGTTTAAAACTCAGAATCTGAATCTGAAAACCAGGGGACTATTGATATTGCCCGAGGTTATTTATGTAATTATGTTAACCTCGGGGCTCGTCCGACGTGGCTATGTGGTATTTTCGGTATTTTTATATGTCTATCGCGAGGCGTTCTCGAGGGTATTCTCGTGATTCAGGCATGCTGGACCCCATATAAGGCTTCTGTAAGTGTTTTGAGATGTTTTGGGCTATTACGGCCCCGGATGGGGCCAGGGGTATTTTCATAATTTGACACCCGGGAGCACATCGGCGGGGTGCAGTGATGATATGTGGCTGCGTATTCACTATTTGAAGGCAAAGAACTGATATAAAAGATTTTCCGGTATTTTCTCACCGCATTTCCGACTAAACTCTTGACCGGGATGTAGTCCAGAAGTTTAGTGGCGCTGTGACACTTATTCCGGATTAATTGGATATTTTCTATGTAAGTTGGGCTAATTTGACTAATATTGGGCTTTTGGACATTAAGTTCACTTATTGGGCCGAGTTTTTCTATAAATACAAGACCCTAGGCCCCAGAAAAAGGTTCAGACTCTTGGCACGCTTCCCAAAGCTCGTTTCGCCACTTTTTGCCCCACTTGCGACTTTTTGATTCAAAAGTCGCAAATCCCTCATCTTCAAGGCCACACTCGCGAATTTTTGCACCAAAAGTCGCGAGAGCATGTGTTCATTGTTGTATTTGAGAGATTTCGCCGCCTGGACCTCCGATTCGCGTGTTTTCGTCCCTTAGGCACCAAGACTCGCGAATTTTGGCACCATTCGAGAGTTTATGTCCAAAAGTCGCGAACATCATCTTAATTCGAGAGTTTTCGTCGCCTCGGGTGCGATGGAGTGGAATTGATCGTTTTTTGTACCGTTTTCATTCGGATTATCATTATCTCATTATTGTACTTGTATCCTTTGATTATTATAGCGAAAACCAAGGTAGAGCTATGCTCTCCCGAGGACGTAAGCTCACAAAAATTGTGGGCCCAACCTCGTATATCGCTCGTGTCCTCACAAAAATTAAATTTCGAGTAATTAAAAATTGACTGATCATAAACAAACATTCTAAAATATTTTTAGACGAGATCAAGGTAAAACATACATATTATTTGTTCTAACAACATGTATTAATGTTTTAACAACATCAATTCAAGTTTAATTGAAATCAAAATCATCACACCTAGAACATGTGAATCTATTTGACAAATGAGCCAAATGATATTCACACAAAACACATTGTAAATTTGGTAAAACCATGTGACTTGAAACTATTAAAAGGCTAATATCATGAATACTTGTTGTATATCCAAAATAAGTACGTTCGAAAACGGAATGATCCTGCGAGTCATAACAACATGACTTCATGTCATAGTATTTAAACAATATTTTAATCACATAAATCATGGTATAACGAGTTATTCTATGCTCAAACAACATGTATTCATGTTTTAACAACATCAATTCAATATTAATTGATATCAAAATCATCACACCTAGAACATATGGAACTATGTTAAAAATGACGCAAACGATAATCATACAAATAATTTTGGAATGTTGGTAAATCCAAGTGTATTCAAAATATATAAAGGCTAATATCACAAATACTTGTTGTATATTAATAAATTTTAGTTCGAAAACGGAATGATCGTGCAAGTCATAACAACATGACATCATGTCATAACATTTAAACCATATTTTAATAACATATATCACGGTATAAACAAGTTATTCATTGTTCTAACAACATGTATTAATGTTTTAACAACATAAATTCAAGTTTAATTGAAATCAAAATCATCACAGCTAGAACATGTGGAACTATGTGAAATATGAGCCAAATGATATTCTTACAAATCACATTGAAAATTTTGTAAAAACCAAGTGTTTTCAAACTAAATAAAGGCTAATATCATGAATACTTGTTGTGTATACAAAAAAAGTACGTTCGAAAACGGAATGATCTTGCAAGTGATAACAACATAACATCATGTCATTGCATTTAATCTATAGTTTAATCACACAAATAATGGTATAACCAAATTATTCTTTGTTCTAACAACATGTATTCATGTTTTAACAACATCAATTCAATTATAATTGAAATCAAAATCAGCACACATAGAACATGTGGATCTATGTGAAAAATGAGGCAAATGATATTCATACAAATGGCATTGTAAATTTGGTAAAACTAAGTGTATTCACACTAAATAAAGGCTAACATCACAAATACTTATTTTATTGACAAAAAAGTAAGTTCGAAAACGGAATGATCGTGCATGTCATAACAACATGACTTCATGTCATAGAATTAAAAATATAGTTAATTCACATTAATCATGATATAACCAAGTTATTCTTTGTTCTAACAACATGTATTCATGTTTTAACAACATCAATTCAAGGTTAATTGAAATCAAAATCATCACACGTATAAGATGTGGATTTATGAGAAAAATAAGCAAAATGATATTCATACAAATCACATTGTAAATTTGGTAAAACCAAGTGTATTCACTCTAAATAAAGGCTAACATCACGAATACTTGCTTTATATACAAAAAAGTCAGTTCGAAAACAGAATAATCGTGCAAGTCATAACAACAGGACTTCGTGTCATAACCTTTAAACTACAGTTTAATCACATTAATCATGGTATAACCAAGTTATTCTTTGTTCTAACAGCATGTATTCATGTTTTAACAACATCAATTCAAGTTTAATTGAAATCAAAATCATCAAACGTATAACATGTGGATCTATGTGAAAAATGAGCCAAATGATATTCATACATATCACATTGTAAATTTGGTAAAACCAAGTGTATTTAAACAAAATGAAGGATAAAATCACGAATACTTGTTGCATATACAAAAAAATTAAGTTCGGAAATGGAAGGATCATGTAAGTCATAACAACATGACTTCACTTCATAACATTTAAACTGTAAATTAATCACATAAATCATGGTATAACCAAGTTATTCTTTGTTCTAACAACATGTTTTAATGTTTTAACAACATCAATTCAATTTTAATTGAAATCAAAATCTTCACATCTAGAACACGTTGAACTATGTGAAAATGAACCAAATGATATTCTTACAAATCACATTGAAAATTTGGTAAAATCAAGTGTTTTCAAACTAAATAAAGGCTAACATCATGAATACTTGTTGTATATACAAAAAAGGTACGTTTGAAAACGGAATGATCTTGCAAGTAATGACAACACGACTTCATGTAATTGCATTTAATCTATAGTTTCATCACACAAATAAAGGTATAACCAAGTTATTCATTGTTTTAACAACATGTATTAATGAATAATTAAAATCAAAATCATCACACCTAGAACATGTGGAACTAAGTGAAAAATGAGCAAACTGATATTCATACAAATCACATTGTAAATTCGGTAAAACTAAGTGAACTCAAACTAAATAAAATCTAATATCACCAATAAATGTTGTATATAATAAAAATGTAAGTTCGAAAACTGAATGATCGTGCAAGTCATAACAACATGACTTCATGTCATGGCATTTAAACTATAGTTTAATCACATTTATCATGGTATAACCAAGTTATTCTTAGTTCTAACAACATGAATTCATGTTTTAACAACATCAATTCAAGTTAAATTGAAATCAAAATTATCACACTAGAACATGTGGAAGTATTTGAAAAATGAACCAAATGATATTCATACAAATCACATTGTAAATTTTGTAAAACCAAGTATATTCAAAAAAATAAAGGCTAACATCAAGAATACTTGTTGTATATATAAAAAAAGTACGCTCGAAAACGAAATGATCTTGCAAGTAATAAAACCATTACTTCCTGTCATTGCATTTAATCTATTGTTTAATCACACAAATCAAGGTATAACATACTTATTATTTTTTCTAACAACATGTATTCATGTTTTAACAACATCAATTCAAGATTAATTGAAATCAGAATCATGACACCAAGAACACGTGGATCTCTGTGAAAAATGAGCTGAATGATATTCATACAAAACACATTGTAAATTGGGTAAAACCATGTGTATTGAATTTATATGAAGGCTAACATCATGAATACTTGTTGTATATCCAAAATAAGTACGTCCGAAACCGGAAGCAATTTGCAAATCATAACAACACGACTTCATGTCATTCCATTTAAACTATAGTTTAATCACATAAATAATGGTTTAACCAAGTTATTCTTTGTTCTAACAACATGTATTTATGTTTTAACAACAAATATACAAGTTCAAGTGAAATCAAAATCATTACACCTAGAACATGTTGAACTATGTGAAAAATGAGTCAAATGATATTCATACAAATCACAATGTAAATTTGTTAAAACCAAGTGTATTCAAACTAAATAAAGGCTATATCACGAATACACGTTTTATATACAAAAAAACTACATTGGAAAAAGTAAATATCTTGCAAGTCATAACAACTGACTTAATGTCATTGCATTTAAGCTACAGTTTAATCACATAAATCATGCTATAACCAAGTTATTTTTTGTTCTACCAACATGTATTCATGTTTGAACAATATCAATTCAAGTTTAATACAAATCAAATCATCACATCTAGAACATGTGATACTAAGAGAAAAATGAGCAAAACGATATTCATACAAATCACATTGTATATTTGGTAAAACCAAGTGAATTCAAACTAAATAAAGGCTGATATCACGAATACTTGTTGTATATAATAAAAATCTAAGTTCGAAAACTGAATGATCGTTTAAGTCAAAAAAACATGACTTAATGTCATAGTTTTTAAACTTTAGTTTAATCACATAAATCATGGTATAATCAAGTTATTCTTTGTTTGAACAATATCAATTCAAGTTTAATTGAAATCAAAATCATCACAACTAGAACATGTGGATCTATGTGAAAAATGAGCCAAATGATATTCATTCAAAATCACATTGTAAATTTTTTAAAACCAAGTGTATTCAAACTAAATAAAAGCTAACATCACGAATACATGTTATATATACAAGAAAAGAAAGTTCGAAAACGGATTGATCGTGCAAGTCATTAGAACATGACTTCATTTCATATCATTTGAACTATAGTTTAATAACATAAATCATGGTATAACCAAGTTCTTCTTAGTTCTAACAACATGAATTCATGTTTTGACAACATCAATTCAAGTTAAATTGAAATCAAAATCATCACACCTAGAACATGTGAAACTATGTGAAAAATGAGCCAAATGATATTCACACAAATCACATTGAAAGTTTGATAAAACCAAGTATATTCAACAAAATATAGGCTAAAATCACGAATATTTGTTGTACATATAAAAAAAGTACGTTCGAAAACGGAATGATCTTGCAAGTCATAACAACATGACTTCCTGTCATTGAATTTAATCTATTGTTTAATCACACAAATCAAGGTATAACATACTTATTATTTGTTCTAACAACATGTATTAATGTTTTAACAACATCAATTCAAGTATAATTGAAATCAAAATCATGACACCCAGAACACGTAGATCTATGTGAAAAATGAGCAGAATGATATTAATACAAAACACATTGTAAATTGGGTAAAACCATGTGTATTGAATTTATATAAAGGCTAACATAATGAATACTTGTTGTATATCCAAAATAAGTACGTCCGAAACCGGAAGCCATTTGCAAATCATAACAACACGACTTCATGTCATTCCATTTAAACTATAGTTTAATCACATAAATAATGGTTTAACCAAGTTATTCTTTGTTCTAACAACATGTATTTATGTTTTAACAACAAATATACAAGTTCAAGTGAAATCAAAATCATTACACCTAGAACATGTTGAACTATGTGAAAAATGAGTCAAATGATATTCATACAAATCACAATGTAAATTTGTTAAAACCAAGTGTATTCAAACTAAATAAAGGCTATATCACGAATAAATGTTTTATATACAAAAAAAGTACAATGGAAAACGTAAATATCTTGAAAGTCATAACAACTGACTTAATGTCATTGCATTTAAACTACAGTTTAATCACATAAATCATGTTATAACCAAGTTATTTTTTTTTCTACCAACATGTATTCATGTTTGAAAAATATCAATTCAAGTTTAATAGAAATCAAAATCATCACATCTAGAACATGTGGTACTAAGAGAAAAATGAGAAAAACGATATTCATACAAATCACATTGTATATTTGGTAAAACCAAGTGAATTCAAACTAAATAAAGGCTGATATCACGAATACTTGTTGTATATAATAAAAATCTAAGTTCGAAAACTGAATGATCGTGCAACTCAAAAAAATATGACTTAATGTCATAGTTTTTAAACTTTAGTTTAATCACATAAATCATGGTATAATCAAGTTATTCTTTGTTTGAACAATATCAATTCAAGTTTAATTGAAATAAAAATCATCACAACTAGAACATGTGGATCTATGTGAAAAATGAGCCAAATGGTATTCATTCAAATCACATTGTAAATTTT
Source organism: Utricularia reniformis (assembly GCA_009725065.1). Taxonomy (NCBI): domain Eukaryota; kingdom Viridiplantae; phylum Streptophyta; class Magnoliopsida; order Lamiales; family Lentibulariaceae; genus Utricularia; species Utricularia reniformis. The sequence continues at coordinate 116,987 of RWGZ01001103.1, forward strand.
TTAAAACCAAGTGTATTCAAACTAAATAAAAGCTAACATCACGAATACTTGTTATATATACAAGAAATGTAAGTTCGAAAACGGATTGATCGTGCAAGTCATTAGAACATGACTTCATTTCAAATCATTTAAACTATAATTTAATAACATAAATCATGGTATAACCAAGTTCTTCTTAGTTCTAACAACATGAATTCATGTTTTAACAACATCAATTCAAGTTAAATTGAAATCAAAATCATCACACCTAGAACATGTGAAACTATGTAAAAAATGAGCCAAATTATATTCACACAAATAACATTGAAAGTTTGTTAAAACCAAGTATATTCAACAAAATATAGGCTAAAATCACGAATACTTGTTGTACATATAAAAAAAGTACGTTAGAAAACGGAATGATCTTGCAAGTCATAACAACATGACTTCCTGTCATTGCATTTAATCTATTGTTTAATCACACAAATCAAGGTATAACATACTTATTATTTGTTCTAACAACATGTATTAATGTTTTAACAACATCAATTCAAGTATAATTGAAATCAAAATCATGACACCTAGAACACGTGGATATATGTGAAAAATGAGCAGAATGATCTTCATACAAAACAAATTATAAATTGGGTAAAACCATGTGTATTGAATTTATATAAAGGCTAACATCATGAATACTTGTTGTATATCCAAAATAAGTCGTCCGAAACCGGAAGCCATTTGCAAATTATAACAACACGACTTCATGTCATTCCATTTAAACTATAGTTTAATCACATAAATAATGGTTTAACCAAGTTATTCTTTGTTCTAACAACATGTATTTATGTTTTAACAACAAATATACAAGTTCAAGTGAAATCAAAATCATTACACCTAGAAAATGTTGAACTATGTGAAAAATGAGTCAAATAATATTCATACAAATCACAATGTAAATTTGTTAAAACCAAGTGTATTCAAACTAAATAAAGGCTATATCACGAATACATGTTTTATATACAAAAAAAGTACATTGGAAAACGTAAATATCTTGCAAGTCATAACAACTGACTTAATGTCATTGCATTTAAACTACAGTTTAATCACATAAATCATGTTATAACCAAGTTATTTTTTGTTCTACCAACATGTATTCATGTTTGAACAATATCAATTCAAGTTTAATAGAAATCAAAATCATCACATCTAGAACATGTGGTACTAAGAGAAAAATGAGCAAAATGATATTCATACAAATCACATTGTAAATTTGGTAAAACCAAGTGAATTCAAACTAAATAACGTCTGATATCACGAATTCTTGTTGTATATAATAAAAATCTAAGTTCGAAAACTGAATGATCGTGCAAGTCAAAAAAACATGACTTAATGTCATGTTTTTAAACTTTAGTTTAATCACATAAATCATGGTATAATCAAGTTATTCTTTGTTTGAACAATATCAATTCAAGTTTAATTGAAATCAAAATCATCACAACTAGAACATGTGGATCTATGTGAAAAATGAGCCAAATGGTATTCATTCAAATCACATTGTAAATTTCTTAAAACCAAGTGTATTCAAACTAAATAAAAGATAACATCACGAATACTTGTTATATATACAAGAAAAATAAGTTCGAAAACGGAATGTTCTTGCAAGTCATTAGAAGATGACTTCATGTCATATCATTTAAACTATAATTTAATAACATAAATCATGGTATAACCAAGTTATTCTTAGTTCTAACAACATGAATTCATGTTTTAACAACATCAATTCAACTTAAATTGAAATCAGAATTATCACACTAGAACATGTGGAAGTATTTGAAAAATGAACCAAATGATATTCATAAAAATCACATTGTAAATTTGGTAAAACCAAGTATATTCAACAAAATAAAGGATAAAATCAAGAATACTTGTTGTATATATAAAAAAAGTAAGTTCGAAAACGAAATGATCTTGCAAGTAATAACAACACGACTTCCTGTCATTGCATTTAATCTATTGTTTAATCACACAAATCAAGGTATAACATACTTATTATTTATTCTAACAACATCAATTCAAGATTAATTGAAATCAAAATCATGACACCTAGAACACGTGGATCTATGTGAAAAATGAGCAGAATGATATTCATACAAAACACATTGTAAATTGGGTAAAACCATGTGTATTGAATTTATATAAAGGCTAACATCATGAATACTTGTTGTATATCCAAAATAAGTACGTCCTAAACCGGAAGCAATTTGCAAATCATAACAACACGACTTCATGTCATTCCATTTAAACTATAGTTTAATCACATATATAATGGTTTAACAAAGTTATTCTTTGTTCTAACAACATGTATTTATGTTTTAACAACAATTATACAAGTTCAAGTGAAATCAAAATCATTACACCTACAACATGTTGAACTATGTGAAAAATGAGTCAAATGATATTCATACAAATCACAATGTAAAATTGTTAAAACCAAGTGTATTCAAACTAAATAAAGGCTATATCACGAATACATGTTTTATATACAAAAAAAGTACATTGGAAAACGTAAATATCTTGCAAGTCATAACAACTGACTTAATGTCATTGCATTTAAACTACAGTTTAATCACATAAATCATGTTATAACCAAGTTATTTTTTGTTCTACCAACATGTATTCATGTTTGAACAATATCAATTCAAGTTTAATAGAAATCAAAATCATCACATCTAGAACATGTGGTACTAAGAGAAAAATGAGCAAAATGATATTCATACAAATCACATTGTAAATTTGGTAAAACCAAGTGAATTCAAACTAAATAAAGGCTAATATCACGAATACTTGTTGTATATAATAAAAATCTAAGTTAGAAAACTGAATGATCGAGCAAGTCAAAAAAACATGACTTAATGTCATAGTATTTAAACTTTAGTTTAATCACATAAATCAAGGTATAATCAAGTTATTCTTTGTTCTAACAACATGTATTCATGTTTGAACAATATCAATTCAAGTTTAATTGAAATCAAAATCATCACAACTAGAACATGTGGAAGTATGTTAAAAATGAATCAAAGTATATTCATACAAATCACATTTTAAATTTGGTAAAACCAAGTATATTCAACAAAATAAAGGCTAAAATCATGAATACTTGTTGTATATATAAAAAATGTACGTTCGAAAACGGAATGATCTTGCAAATCATAACAACATGACTTCATGTCATAGCATTTAAACATTAGTTTAATCACATAAATCATGGTATAACCGAGTTATTCTTAGTTCTAACAGTATGTATTCATGTTTTAACAACATCAATTCATGTTTAATTAAAATCAAAATCATCACTCCTAGAACATGTGGATCCATGTGAAAAATGAGTCAAATGATATTCATACAAATCACATTGTAAATTTGGTAAAACCAAGTGTATTCAAACTAAATAAAGGCTAACATAACGAATACTTGTTGTATATACAAAAAGTAAGTTGGAAAACAGAATGATCGTGCAAGTCATAATATCATTACATCATGTCATAGTATTTAAACTATATTTTAATAACATAAATCATGGTATAACTAAGTTATTCCTTGTTGTAACAATATGTATTAATGTTTTAAAAAACATCAATTCAAGTTTAATTGAAATCAAAATCATCACACATAGAACATGTGAAAGTATGTAAAAAATGAGCCGAATGATATTCATACATATCACAATTGTCAATTTGGTAATACCAAGTGTATTCAAACTATATAAAGGCTAACATCACGAATATTTGATGTATTTACAAAAAAAGTAAGCTCGAAAACGGAATGATTGTGCAAGTTATAACGACATGACTTCATGTCATATAATTTAAACTTTAGTTTAATCACATAAATTATGGTATAACCAAATTGTTCTCAGATCTAACAACATGTATTCATGTTTTAACTACATCAATTCAAGTTTAATTGAAATCAAAATATCACACCTAGAACATGTGGAATTATATGATAAATGAGCCAAATGATATTCATAAAAATCACATTGTAAATATGTTAAAACCAACTGTATTCAAACTAAGTAAAGGCTAAAATCACGACTGCTTATTGTATATACAAAAAAAGTTAGTTCGAAAACTGAATGATCTTGCAAGTCATAACAACATGACTTCATATCGATGAATTTAAACTATTGTATAATCACTTAAATAATGGTATATCCAAGTTTTTCTTTGTTCTAACAACATGTATTCATGTTTTAACAACATCAAATCAAGTTTAATTGAAATAAAGTTCATCACACCTTGAACATGTAAATCTATGTGAAAATTGAGCCAAAAGATATTCATACAAATCACATTGCAAAATTTGGTAAAACCAAGTGTATTCAAACTAAATTATGGCTAACATCACAAATACTTATTGTATATACAAAAAATGTAAGTTCGAAAAAGCAATGATCGAGCAAGTCATAACCACATGACTTCATGTCATAGCATTTAAACTATACTTGAATCACATAAATCATGGTATAACAAAGTTATTCATTGCTATAACAACGTGTATTCATGTTTCAACAACATCAATTCATGTTTAATTGAATTCAAAATGATATTCATACAAATATGTATTCATGTTTCAACAACATCAATCATACCTAGAACATGTGGATCCATGTGAAATATGAACCAAATGATATTCATACAAATCACAATGTAAATTTGGTAAAACCAAGTGTATTCAAACAAATAATGGCTAACATCACGAATACTTGTTGAATATACAAAAAAAGTAAGTTCGAAAACGGAATGATGGTGCAAGTCATAACAACATGACTTCATGTCATATCATTTAAACTACAGTTTAATAACATAAATCATGGTATACCCAAATTATTATTTGTTCTAATAACATGTATTCATGATTTAACAACATCAATTCAAGTTTAGTTGAAATCAAAATCATCACTCCTAGAACATGTGGAACTATGTGAAATATGAACCAAATGATATGCATTCAAATCACATTGTAAAATTGTTATAACCAAGTGTATTCAAACTAAATAAAGGCTAACATCACGAATACTTATTGTATATACAAAAAAAGTAAGTTCGACAACGGAATGACCGTGCAAGTCATAACAACATGACTTCATGTCATAGCATTTAAACATTAGTTTAATCATATAAATCATGGTATAACCGAGTTATTCTTAGTTCTAACAGTATGTATTCATGTTTTAACAACATAAATTCATGTTTAATTGAAATCAAAATCATCACACCTGGAACATGTGGATCCATGTGAAAAATGAGCCAAATGATATTCATACAAATCACATTGTATATTTGGTAAAACCAAGTGTATTCAAACTAAATAAAAGCTAACATAACGAATGCTTGTTCTATATACAAAAAAGTAAGTTGGAAAACGGAATGATCGTGCAAGTCATAATAACATGACAACATGTCATAGCATTTAAACTATAGTTTAATAACATAAATTCTGGGATAACCAAGTTTTTCTTTGTTTTAACAATATTTATTCATGTATTAACAACATCCATTCAAGTTTAATTGAAATCAAAATCATCACACATAGAATATGTGGATCTATGTGAAAATTGAGCCAAATGATATTCATACCGATATTACCCGGGTATATTTTCTTATATTTGTCCATACCTGGCGGCTCGTCTGATGTGGCTATGTAATATTTATGGTATTTTTATATGTCTATCGCGATGCGTTTTCAGGGGTATTCTTGTAATTCAGGAATATTGGACCAATATAAGGCTTCTGAAAGCGTTTTGAGATGTTTTGGGTTAATTCAGCCAGGACGAGGCCAGGGTATTTCCGTAATTTGCCACCCGGGAGCACATCGGTCGGGTGCGACGATGCTATATTGCTGCGTATTCACTGTTTGGAGGCAAAGAACTGATGTACGAGGTTTTCCGGTATTTTCTAATTACATTTCCGACTATTTCTCGACCGGGATGAATTTCCGAAACTACGGGACTATATGGCTTTTATTCCAATTTAATTGGATATTATTTAAGTATTTTGGTCTGAGTCAAATGAAATTGGACTCCTGGCTTAGAAGTTACCAGTTGGGATGAATTTCTCTATAAATATAAGCCCCAGTGCATTTGGATGGTGTTCAGACAACTGCCACGCTTCACAAGGCATAGTGTTTACTTAACTGCACTATTCTACTCACGAATTTTTGCGAGTAGTCGCGAGATTGTGTCATCCTGGTCGTAGTCGCGACTTTGTGTTGCCCGGAGTCGCGAGTTTCTGCTGACTCGCGACATTCTGCACTGTTTCAATCGGTCTGCACCTCAGTAGTCGCGACTTTTCGGTCTGCACCTCAGTTTTCCCATGTTTTTGTGTACGGACTAACTCGCGAGTTTTTGACAGTAACTGCACAACCAAGTGTATTTGATCGTTTTTCGTGCCGTTTTCGATCGGATTATCCGTATTTCTTCATTGTAATTGTATTTCTTCATTATTATAGTGAAAACCAAGGTAGAGCTCCGCTCTCCCGAGGACGTAAGCTCACACATTGTGGGCCCAACCCCGTATATCGCTCGTGTCCCACAACAATTGAATTCCGAATTATTAAAAAAATTGACTGATCTAAGAATAAACGCTCTAAAATATTTTTAGACAAGATCAGTTTGGCGCCGTCTGTGGGCAGCTAAGATTTTATCCTATTTAGAGCTTTATTGCTGAGTTTGGATTTCTGTTATCACTACTACTCGGAATTCTGATGAAGATGTTTTCGATGAAGAGATTGAGGTGGACCCTTATCCTTGGGCGAACGATGCGGTTGCTGCGTTACCGGGGGCTCAATCGTCAGTCCTGGAGGAGCCCCTGCTCAAAATATCACTGTTCGACCCTCCCGGAGCGAGTTTGCATCCGAAAGGGCACCTAGTTTTTATCCTCCTCCGCGTCAGTATTTATCTAAGTATTATGAATTTGCGAGAGTTGGCCGAGTTGCAGTCCGTAAAAATGCCCGCCTTTCGCCACTTACGCGCTCTAGATCTGCGGATTAAACAGAAACCGATGAAGAATTGGAAGAACGAAGGCGTACTTTAATCGCTCAATTAGAGCAAGTTGAGGCCCAAAGGAGAACCCGGAGGAACAATGTTACCCCGGAACCCGTTAATGATGAGGTGGCGGAGGAAGATACTGATCATGTTCCGGAACCGCGAGCGAATACTGCAGCAACCGGAGAGCAGAACGATACTCTGCAAAAGATTGGAGAGTTGATAGAACTAAAGTTTTAGGAGATGAGCGGGAAGATGGAACAAAACGAGGCTAGGATGAACCAATTGGAGGCCAACCTGACTCTTGGCCAGGATAGGAGACGAGTGTACGGGGAGCATACCTGGGATACTCATCAGACCTCAGCTTATGAGGGAGATTATATTGAGAATGAGAGGGCAAATGAGCCCATTGGCAATCGAGGAAAAGTTCTGCCGTCGATGGAAGTTTTGCAAAGTCTGTGGAACACTTCAAATGCTTTATCTCCGTTTTCCACGACAATTATTAGTGCCACCTGTTCTGAGTTTATCGAAATGCCTAAGGATCTTCCACAGTATCGCAGGTCGACTGACCCACATGCTCATACATTGAATTTGGAGATTCATGTGAGTTTGATGAATTTCAGTGATGCGGCCATGTGCTTCGTTTTTGCCACTTCCCTAAAGGAATCAGCCCTCCGATGGTTTAATCGTTTACCGAGGCGGTCGATTGTTTCATATCAGGACTTTAAGGATCAATTTTATTCGGCTTTTGCGCTTTTCAATGCACTAATAAAGTCTATTACTTCTTTGACCGTGTTGCGGTATGATTATTCGGAAAGGTTGTTGGGTTTTAATACCCGTTTTGAGGCCGAGTGTAGGAAGATACCTCGGATTACTGTAAGTGAGAAGGTTGGGGTGCTCCAGCTTATTCTAGCTGGACACCCGTTATGTAACTCTTTGAATAGGGATCCCTGGGAAAGTATGGAAGATTTGGCATTAAGATGTATACAATACATCCGAGAAGATGAAGGCTTGCGGGATCACAAAGTAACCGAGATTCGGGCGTATGGGTCTCATAATATTGTTGCAAGTCGTGGGCTGGACAAGATTGTCCCGCCTGCTAAACGTAAGTTGAGAGTATTTCCTACATACAATTATGAACAGATTTTTGCCATTATCGAGCAAGAGAAGGGTGGATCTCTTCGTTATCCCCCTCCCTTGCAAAAACCAACGCCAGGGACTTACGAATCTCAAGTGTTTTGTTGCTATCATCGGAGTTTTGGACATGCAACAAATGATTGTCGGGAATTAATGTCTGAGGTCGAAAGGTTGCTGGAATTGGGTCAGCTTGATGAACTGATCAGTACTGTGGAGGCTCTGCCAGAATCTAAGCTGGGAAAGATCGATATAAGTGTCCCAGAGGGGACAACATCTAAGACCCTGAAAGCCGATGCCCCACGGCCAAACACCAGAGGACGTGGGTACGGAGGACAACGTGGCCAACGTCAAGGAGGTGGCAGAGGTGATTCTTTAAGGGTGGTAGATAGAATCAACGAGACGGAGGAAGAGGAAACCACTATCGTGGTCGCGGAAAAAATCAGCCGAAAAGAAATCAGCAAGGGTATAGATATGAAGCTTACCCACCAGCTCCTGCAAACCAGCAAGCACTACCGCCTCCCCTCCTGCTGGCCCCAACCCGGGCCAACCGATTTTGAATGTTGAGAATGCCCAACCAAGATGGGGTAATCTAGTCCCCAACATTATGACTATCACCGTGGGAAGAAGCGTCGGTGATTCAAACCGTGCCCGTGAATGTTCTTATCAAGCACAACAGCAGAAGGGGCGCTTCATGGAAGATAACACGGTCCAGTTAACAGATTTTGACAAAATGACAATCTCTTTCGGACATGAGGATTTATATGGGGTTTTCTCCCCACAAGACGATGCATTGGTTGTCTCCCCTATTATTGCTAATCATCCTGTTTCTCGAGTGCTGGTAGATACCGGAGCTGCTACCAATATATTGACTCTTGCAGCTTTGAACATATGGCTTTTAAAGAAACCACCAATCTCCAGCCCGTACATACAAAGTTAGTTGGTTTTAACAATAGTGTTGTTGCTGCTAAGGGATCTGATTTTCTACCGGTAACCTTGGGCAATCCCGAAATATAGAGGACTTTGATGGTGGAATTTGTGGTGGTGGACCTCCCTATACTCTCCTATAATGCAATTCTTGGGAGAAGTTGTTTGAACCAATTTGGAGCTGTGGTATCTCAACCACATCTGATGATGAAGTTTCCAACACTGTTAGGTGTCGGGACGATGAAAGGAGATCAAGAGCTGGCACGCTCCTGTTATAATGTAATGGGTAGAAGTGTTATGGACGGATCAAAAGCAAAGATACCCATTTGTATGGTGGAATTGTAGTCCGAAAAAGTTATTGATGCAATCGATGGACCATCTCTTAGGAAGTTTAAGGAGAACGATATGAAGATGGAACCTCTGGGAATCAAGACAGTGCCTTTATTCCCCAGTAACCCCAGAAAAGACAGTGACGATCGGTTCTGAGTTGTCACCAGAGGTTGAGAAGTAGGTAATTTCTTTTTTGCAAAGTAACGTAGATGTATTTGCTTGGTCTTATCAGGATTATGTGGGGGTTGATCCCCAAGTGTGTTCTCATAGACTCAATGTTAACCCATATGTGCGACCAGTTCATCAGAAAGAGGAGGAAGTTTTCCCTGAGAAAGAGAGGGCGATTGATGAGGAGGTGGAAAATTTGTTGCAGGTAGAATTCATAGAGCTTGTTAGATTCGCGGATTGGGTCGCGAATCCAGTGGTGGTCCCAAAGTCGAATAATGGCTGGAGAGTTTGGATTGATTTTACTTATTTGAATAAAGCATGCCCGAAGGATCTGTATCCGCTGCCGGCCATTGACATGATGGTGGATGCAACTTGTGGCTTTGAATTCCTTAGTATGTTAGATGCTTTAAAGGATATAATCAAATTTTAATGCATTGTGAGGACAAGTTGTTTACTTCGTTTATGACAAAAAAAATGCATTTTTGCTATAAAGTTATGCCATTTGGGTTGAAAAATGCTGGGGCCACCTATCAACGTTGAATGAATTCGATGTTCAAAGATATGATCGGAAATTTTTTGGAGGTTTATATCGACGATATATTGATAAAGAGTAAACATAGGGATAACCACATCGAGTATTTGAATGATTGTTTTGGTATACTGAGAAAGTATAGGATGAAATTGAATCCGCTTAAGTGTGCGTTTTGTGTGAAAGGAGGCAAGTTCCTCGGCATTATGGTGTCTGAGAGAGTAATTGAGATGAATCCTGACAAGATAATGGCTATCCAAGAAATGACCCCTCCGACGACTGTTAAGGAAGTTCAAAGGCTAACTGGGAGATTAGCCTCATTGATTCGCTTCATTTCGAGATCTGCAGAGAGAAGTTTGCCATTTTTTAATGTTTTACGTAAGATGAATCTTTTGTATTGGGACGACTAATGTAGTAGGGCTTTTGAGAGTTTGAAAGACTATCTGAGTAAACCACCGTTTATGTCTCCTCCATCACCGGGGGAACCGTTGGGTTTATATTTGGCAGTGACAAAAGAAGCAGTGAGTGCCGCATTAGTCAGACTTAGCGATAAGGAAGATAGACCGATATATTATGTGAGCAAAAAATTGAAGGGAGCGGAGTCCCGATATACAGACCTAGAGAAGTTCGTATTAGCTCTGATAGTCGCCTCGCGGAAATTAAGGCACAATTTTAAAGGACATCATATTGCAGTTTTGATAGATAAGCCTATCCGAAGCGTGTTATCAAAGATTGATGCCTCTGGCGGACTAGCAAACTGGAATATCGAGTTAGGGCAGTATCAAATAGAGTATATCTCCAGGCGAGCATTAAAGGCTCAGGTGTTAGTGGATTTTATAGTAGAGATGACTCGGTCGGAAGAGTTGGGTATTCAGGAGTATTGAGATGCTTTTGTAGATGGATCAGTTTCTGCCGGGCGAGCTGGTATCGATGTTTATTTTAAGTAAAGGAAGTCTAGTGAAGAACATGAATATGCTGTGAAGTTACGCTTTCCCGCTACTAACAACGTCGCCGAGTACGAAGCCTTAATATTTGGTATTAACTTAGCAGTGAAAATCAGAATCGTTCGTTTGCATGCTCATTCCGATTCGCAGTTAGTGGTGAACCAATTCGCAGATACTTACGCCACCAACGGGAACCATTTATGGATGTATTTAGAAAAGCTGAAAGAGGTGGCTAAAAATCTTAAGATGTTCACGCTTACATATATCCCAATGGAGGAAAACACTCGTGCAGATTGTATTGCAAAGGCGGCGACAATATTAGAACTCTCGGATGAGTCAAAGATAACAACTATGATCCACTACCAGCCCTCTATCAGCCCTGTGGAGAAACAGATAGCCGAGGTGGCTAATTTAGAACTTTCGAATGAGACGTGGTTTTTATTGGATGCCGTAATCGACGAACCATCTTGGAAGGATGCTATCGTAAATTATCTAATCAGGAGAGAATTGTCCACCAACGAAGGTGAGGCTCGAAGGACTACGCAAAGAGCTACGAATTTTGTCTATGTGGATGATAAGCTGTATAAGAAGAATTTTGGAGGCCCATATCTTCGATGTTTGTCCCCGGTACAGGAAAAAGCCATTATGGGAGAAGTTCACGCTGGGGACTGTGGTGATCACTCAGCAGGTCGATCTTTGGCGAATAAGGTTAACGGGGCCGGTTATTTTTTGCCAATGCTGGTAAAGGATTGTGTGAATTTTGTTTGAACTTGTTCTGTTTGTCAGTTCCACTCAAATGTGCATCATGTGCCAAGAGCTAGTATCAAACCTCTGCCGACAACATGTCCTTTTGATACAGGGGGCATCGATATTTTGGGACCATTTCCGAGGGCACCTAGCCAAAAGAAATTCTGTATTGTGGCTGTGGAGCATTTTTCTAAGTGGACAGAAGTTGAGGCTATATCGTGAGTTCGAGAACAGGAAGTTATCAGTTTCCTTTGGAGATATATCGTATGTCGATTCAGAATTCCCATGATTTTGGTATCAGATAACGGAACGCAATTCGCTGGAAAGAGGGTTAATGAATGGTGTGAGAATTATGGTATTGAACAGCGGTTTACTTCCGTGGCACACCCAGAAACGAACGGACTTACAGAGGTTATTAACCGTATTATCCTGCAACAGCTGAAAACACGAATAGATGAATCCAAAGGCTCTTGGGTGGATGAATTGCATAATGTGATGTGGGCATATCAAACATCACCGAGGTCCACTACCGGATTCAGCCCCTTCTCTTTAGTATATTACTCTGAGGCCGTGTCTCTGGTAGAAGTGACTATTTTATCAGAAAGAGTTATCGCTTATGACGAGGTGTTGAATGAAGATATGAAAAAGTTGGACCTTCACTTTATTGATGATATCCGCGATAGAGCTGCAATACGAATGGAGGTATGTAAAAGGCGGATGGCTAAGAAGCACGACAAAGGCGTTCAGCCTGTGTTGTTAAAGGTTGGAGACTTGATTCTTAAGAAAGTAGAAGTCTAAAAGCATGTTGGTAAGTTGGATCGAATGTGGGAAGGACTGTACAGAGTAACGGCAGTACTGAAGGAAGGAATGTATAAAATCGCAAATATGAGTGGGGAGGAGCTGCCACGGACTTGGCATATTTCCAATTTGCGCAAGTATTATGTATTGACGTGACTCATCGATCTTTTTGAAAATAAAAATTTTCCCCTCTTTTTTGTGGTAATATTCTAATTCTTTAAATATCTTTTTTGACGACATGAATTCAATCGATTAGGGGACTGGTAAGGTAGGAGTAGGTCCATTGGATTTTAGTACGAAGGAAGATGGAATAAATTAAATAGGTTAGATTAGAAATGCAATATACCACTTATCTTATAGTCGATCATTTTCCAACTCGTCAAATTAGATACTGCGTCAAAATATTTTGAACATGATGAGTCTTCCTAGCCGCGGCAGAACCGTCTATACATAATTACTGTTGGAATATGTTAATGGCCCCGTTTATTGTGATATAGCCGGCTTAGAACCGATCATATTTCCGTGGCAAATCAGGGTGAAAGTATATACCTGACTCCTCCATGACACGCCGGCGAGGGTCGCGCCCTCGTCGGAGGCTGGTCCATTTCCGCATGGCACCGTCTAATGGACGGGCCGGGTGACACCGTCTTATGGACGGGTCTAGAGTGCGATGGCACCGTCTTATGGACGGGCCGAGTAAGTGGTGACGCCGTCTTATGGACGGGTCGAGAATGTGATGGCACCATCTTATGGACGGGGCCGAGTAAGTGGTGACGCCGTCTAATGGACGAGTCGAGAATGTGATGGCACCGTCTTACGGACGGGCCGAGTAAGTGGTGACGCCGTCTTATGGACTGGTCGAGAATGTGATGGCGCCATCTTATGGACGGGCCGTGTAAGTGTTGACGCCGTCTTATGGACGGTTCGAGATAATTTTATCGCCCTTGATGCAAGTATATATCGGCGGCGAGAGTGTTATGACCCCAGGTGCAAGTATATACCGTTGGCGAAGATATATTGGTGAAGGTAGAACAATCTCAAGTTCAAATAACTACTCATTTAAAAGGGGTGTTCGCTAGAGTCCGTTATTCCGAAGGATCATTTTCGACTAATATTGAAATGGCCGAGGGTCAAGCCCCACTACACTGGGGCTCTTACGCACACTTAGAGTTATCGAGAAATATTATGTGCGTTATTATTGAGCACCCTTACCCGCGTAAGGGAACACCTAGGAATCAGGCAAATTCTTATTATCTCATAGGCCAATTTCTCGATTCGGAATAATTGGAGTTAATTTTATTAAAAAGTGGGATGAGAAGTTGAAAAGAAACGGAAGCTGTGTGAAAAATTATTATTATTTCGGAGGCTAATTTCTCAAATGAGATTATTCAGAGTCGTATTTTTGTCCAAGTGTGACGAGAAGTTAAAAAGTAAAGAAAGTAATTTCTTAGACATATTGGGGAATACAAAATGCGGGGTGACTACAAAAGCGAAGAGACTATAATATTTGGAAGTTTATTTCTTCTGCTTCTTGGAACCCAAACCTTCACCAGGATCGATGGGACGTTTCTTCGTTAGCTTGATTGTCGGAGAGGGGGAATTAGTCCTTTTATCTTTAATCTCCGCAGTGGTTAATTTCCTATGAACAAAACCTACCATTGCAGTCTCATGGCATTCCCGAGCTCGTACCACACTTGCGGGAATATATATTGGAGTGTCGCGTTGACCCATCACCTCCTCATGTTTGAGAATATCCGCCATGAGGGGACCTACCGGCTCCTGAAATAGTGGAGCTAATCTTTGGAATGTGTCTGCTGGTGGACCCTCTTCAGTTTCAATCTCCTCTGAGTATAGTTGGCGGTGCAAATCCTCTTACAGATTGAACTGGAGCTCCCCGAACGGATCTTGCAAGCAGTCTAACTTCTCTGCCGCAAGTACAGGCTCAAATTTCCCAGAGAGACCGGGATCTAACATTTCTTTCTCCTCAGGTGATAGGGATATGCCCAGAATCCTTTGTGTCTGGACACTCCCTCTAAGAAAATATCGAACGGACGATTTTGCGTTTGCTAGGGCCGCCAAATTGCAGAAAGTCGGGGAATGTATTGCGAACTCCCAAATCAACTTCCGGAAGCAATCATTCAGTTGGCGTAGCAGCCTAGCAGCTCGAACCCTGAGACCGTCTACGGTAGATTGGAGGGATTCATTTTTTGATTTCAATTCATTGACCTCCTCCGTGGCCTTCCCGAGAGCCTTTTTATCAGCTGCATTGGCGTCCTTGGCCTTCTTCAGCTTTTCCTCGGTCTCAGTTTTGATCTCCATCAGCTTGTCCTGAGCGTATTTCTCATTCACCTTGAGAGTGTCTATGGACTGCTTGAGGGCATGTCTCTTCCCGATATGATAGGCTTCGCACTCCGTCAATTCGCTGCAATGAGCTCAGGTTAAAGCTGCGATCGCCTTGTTATGTTCCTCCCGGAGCGCTGCCATCTCTTGAGCATGTTTTTCTCGCTGATTTTGCATTAGCTTCTCTATGGCTTTCTTTGTCTGCACCCAGATTAGATCCAGACAATCGAGATCTGAGTGCCTGAGCATACAGTATTCCCCTACG
The DNA here is from genome assembly GCA_009725065.1 of Utricularia reniformis. Classification (NCBI taxonomy): domain Eukaryota; kingdom Viridiplantae; phylum Streptophyta; class Magnoliopsida; order Lamiales; family Lentibulariaceae; genus Utricularia; species Utricularia reniformis. The sequence goes on from RWGZ01001103.1 coordinate 132,193, forward strand.
GTAGCCGGGGTACCCAGCTCCATTATTGTCCATTGCATCTAAAGGAAGCAAGAGTTATGAGTACAAATATATAAGATAGTGGGCAAAAAGTTGAAAAGAGGCAACGGTTAATGCCATTACGAACCTCTACCCCAACACGGCATACCGTCGCAGCCTGGCCCATCAACCGACTAAAGTCAGTAAAGAAAGTGTGGTCATCCCGACCACGCGGCAACATCTGCGGGTTCCGGTAAAAATATGATAAGGTCGGCCGGTTCGACACCCTGTCACCCCTCGGGATCCGAGTGGTGACTCCGTCTTTTATCAGTAGGAAACCGGACTGGCACCCCATTCGAGCCATTTCTTCACTGTAAGCATTGGGATATCCCGTACGCAGAAGGCATCGAGGAACTCGGCGGTTAACCCACTTTTCTTAAGGGGTTCCGCAATCTCCAAAACGGTGGGGCCCTCCACCTACCTTTTCACCTTATCCAGATGAGCTTATGGGTTTATCACTCCCTCTGGACGGGTCTCCTGCACGACCTCCTCCACCATTGGGTCTATTGGTTGACCCCCGCTTATTTCGCCTTCCTCGACGTCCCCGATCACGTCGACTAGCGTCTCGGAAAAAGCATACATCCCATCGTCAGGAGTAAATTCTCCAGTAGTAAGCTCCAATTGCCGGGACACAAGAATTAGGTCATCGGGACTCTCGGGAGCCTCTGCAGTCGGCTCAGTCTCTACCTGCTCGAGATTTTAGAATATTGTAGCAGGTTGCGGGAGAGTGATGGGCCTGACTTCATTAGTTGGCGGCTCCATCTCTTGTGAACTAAGGGCCAGCTCGGCGCGATAGTGCGGTTCCGAGCCCTCAGCGCCATCTCGAATATTAACTCATCGTCCTCTGCAACCAGAGCACAGAGTGATCGCAACCTGTAGCCCAACTTCGAGTGGTCTTCAGCTGGAGCCATTATCTTGTCTGCAAAACAAACAAGTCGCGTAAGCTGTACTGTGTAAAGGTTAAAAAAAGAGTATGCATTAAATTTAAAAGGATTCTTTCTATTGAAGAAAAGTTATTGAGATGGTTCAGGTATGAATGCGTAGGCCAGGTACCTAATAGTTCCCTACTAAAATGGGTAGGGGCCGGAAGAATGTTGAAAGCGATCAGAATCCGGGCATAGAACAAGTTCTTCGCAGTCCAATCTGCGTCGTCAGATATGGCACAATCAAGGAGGGCCTTTTTTAGGGGCCTCGAAATGGTTGCCCGCGGAATGGAATAGAATGTTTCGGGGTGGAACAGTTCCCCCTCTACTGAAAACCGACATGGAAGGCTGAGTGGGGAAAACCTTGTAGTTCCCACACCAGTCACAAAGAAGAAATGCTTTATCCAGTCGTGATTCGACTGGGGAGTAGAGAATAGAAAAGGGCTTCTTTGGTGCCTTAGTCTGAAGAAAATACATCCATGGGAACCGTAATGATTGGCGGTGCTAATTTGAAAAATTTGGAAGAAGTGGTCGATGGTCAAGGGAATACGACTCGTTTCCATGAAAAAGATAAAAGCGGTTACGAATGAAATTGAATTTGGACTGAGCTGGAAGAGGTGGATTCTTAAATGAGTAAGGAGTTTTACGATGAAGGGGTGAAGTGGAAAACGGAGCCCACACTCTTAGTGTTCAAGGCAAATAGTGTGAGTGGCTAACGGTGGAGTCAAAATCCGGTAGTTTAATAACATAAATCATGGTATAACCAAGTTATTCTTTGTTCTAACAACATGTATTCATGTTTTAATAACATCAATTCAAGTATAATTGAAATCAAAATCATCACACCTAGAACATGAGGAAGTATGTGAAAATGAGCCAAATGATATTCATACAAATCACATTGTAAATTTGGTAAAACCAAGTGGAATCAAACTTAATAATGACAAAAATTACGAATACTTGTTGTACATACAAAAAACGTTAGTTCGAAAATGGAATGATAGCGCAAGTCATAACATCATGACTTCATGTCATAGCATTTAAACTATAGTTTAATCACATAAGTCATGGTATAACCATATTATCCTTTGTTCTAACAACATGCATTCGTGTTTTAACAACATCAAATCAAGTTTAATTGAAATCAAAATCATCACACCTAGAACATGTGGATCTATGTGAAAAATAAGCCAAATGAAATTCATACATATCACATTGTAAATTTGGGAAAACCAAGTGTATTCAAACTGTATAAAGGCTAACATCACGAATATTTGATGGATATACAAAAATGTAAATTCAAAAACGGAATGATTTTTTAAGTCATAACAACATGACTTCATGTCATATCATTTATACTTTAGTTTAATCACATAAATCATGGTATTACCAAGTTGTTCTTAGATCTAAAAACATGTATTCATGTATTAACAACATCAATTCAAGTTTAATTGAAATCAAAATATCACACATAGAACATGTGGATCTATATAAAAAATGAGCCAAATGATATTCATACAAATCACATTGTAAATATGGTAAAACCAACAGTATTCAAACTAAATAAAGACTAAAATCACGAATACTTGTTTTATATACAAAAAAAGTAAGTTTGAAAATGGAATGATCATGCAAGTCATAACAACATGACTTCATGTCATAGCATTTAAACTATAGTTTAATCACATAAATCATGGTATAACCAAGTTATTCTTTGTTCTAACAACATGTATTCATGTGTTAACAACATCCATTCAAGTTTAATTGAAATCAAAATCATCACACCTAGAACATGTTGATCTATGTGAAAAATTAGCCAAATGATATTCATACTGATATTACCCGGGTATATTTTCTTATATTTGTCCTTACCCGGGGGCTTGTCCGACGTGGCTATGTAATATTTTTGGTATTTTTATATGTCTTCCATAAGCGTTTTGATATGTTTTGGGTTAATTCGGCACTGAACGGGGCCAGGGGTATTTTAGTAATTTACCACCCAGGAGCACATCGGTCGGGTGCGACGATGTTATGTTGCTGCGTATTCACTGTTTGGAGGCAAAGAACTGATGTACGATGTTTTCTGGTATTTTCTAATTATATTTCCGACTAATTCTTGACCGGGATGCATTTCCGAAGCTCCGGGACTATATGACTTTTATTCCAATTTAATTGGATATTATTTAAGTATTGTGGGCTGAGTCAAATGAAATTGGACTCATGGGCCTAAAACTTACCAGTTGGGCTGGATTTCTCTATAAATATAAGCCTTAGTGCATTTCGAGGGGGTTCAGGCTGCTGCCACGCTTCACAAGGAAGAGTGTTTACTTAACTGCACTATTCTACTCGCGACTTTTTGCAAGTAGTAGCGAGATTGTGTCATCCTGGTCGTAGTCGCGACTTTGTGTTGCCCAGAGTCGCGAGTTTCTGCAGACTCGGGACATTCTGCACTGTTTCAATCGCTCTGCACCTCAGTAGTCGAGACTTTTCGCTCTGCACCTCAGTAGTCGCGAGTTTTTGTGTAGGGACTCGTGAGTTTCTGCACTGACTCGCGAGTTTTTGACAGTAACTGCACAACCAAGTGTATTTGATCGTTTTTCATGCTGTTTTCGCCCGGATTAGCTGTATTTCTTCATTGTAATTGTATATCTTCATTATTATAGTGAAAACCAATGTAGAGCTACGCTCTTCTGATGACGTAAGCTCACACATTGTGGGCCCAACCTCGTATATCGCTCGTTTCCGACAACAGTTGAATTCCGAATAATTATAAAAATTGATTGATCTAAAAATAAACGCTCTAAAAATTTTTTAGACAAGATCACACACAAATCACATTGTAAATTTGGTAAATCAAGTATATTCAAACTAAATGAAGGCTAACATCATGAATACTTGTTGTATATACAAAGAAAGTAAGTTCGAAAATGGAATGATCGTGCAAGTCATAACAACATGGCTTCATGTCATAGCATTTAAACTATATATTAATCAAATTAATCATGGTATAACCAAATTATTCTTAGTTATAACAATATGTATTCATATTTTGACAACATCAATTCAAGTTAAATAGAAATCCAAATCATCACACCTAGAACATGTGGATCTTTGTGAAGAGTGAGCCAAATGATATTCATACAAATCACATTGTAAATTTAGTAAAACCAAGTGTATTCAAACTAAATAAAGACAAACGTAAAGAATACTTGTTGTGTACACAAAAAGAGTAAGTCTGAAAACGGAATTATCGTGCAAGTCATAACAACATCACTTCATGTCAAAGCATTTAAACTATAGTTTAATCACACGAATCTTGGTATAACCAAGTTATTCTTTGTTCTAAAAACATGTATTCATGTTTTAACAACATCAATTCATGTTTAATTGAAATCAAAATCATCAAAACTAAAACATGTGGATCCATGTGAAAAATGAGCAAAAGATATTCATACAAATCATATTGTGAATTTGGTAAATTCAACTGTACTCAAACAAAATAAAAGCTAACATCATGAATACTTGTCGTATATACAAGAAAAGTAAGTTCGAAAACGGAATGATTGTGCAAGTCATAACAAGAGGACTTCATGTCATAGCATTTAAACTTTAGGTTAATAACATAAATCATGCTATAACCAAGTTATTCTTTGTTCTAACAATATGTATTCATGTTTTAACAACATCAATTCTAGTTTAATAGAAATCAAAATCATCACACCTACAACATGTGGAACTATGTGAGAAATGAGACAAATGATATTCATACAAATCACATTGTAAATTTTGTAAAACCGAGTGTATTCAAACTTAATAAAGACCAAAATCACGAATACTTGATGCATTTCCAAAAAACGTAAGTTCGAAAACGGAATGATCGTGCAAGTAATAACATCATGACTTCATGTCATACTATTTAAACAATAGTTTAATTACATAAGTCATGGTATAACCAAGTTATTCTTTGTTCTAACAACATGTATTCATGTTTTAACAACTTCAATTCAAGTTTAATTGAAATCAAAATCATCACACTTAGAACATGTGGATCTATGTGAAAAATGAGACAAATGATATTCATACAAATCACATTCTAAATTTGGTAAAACGAAATATATTCAAACTAAATAAACATCACGAATACTTTTTGTATATACAAAAAAGTAAGTTTGAAAATGGAATGAATGTGCAAGTTATAACAACATGAATTCATGTCGTAGCATTTAAATAATAGTTTAATAACATAAATCATGCTATAACAAACTTATTCTTTGTTCTAATAAAATGTATTAATGTTTTAACAACATCAATTCAAGTTTAATTGAAATCAAAATCATCACACCTTGAACATGTGGAACTATGTGAAAAATGAGACAGATGATATTCATACAAATCACATTGCAAATTTGGTAAAACCGAGTATATTCAAGCTTAATAAAGACCAAAATCATGAATACTTGTTGCATATACAAAAAACGTAAGTTCGAAAACGGAATGATCGTGCAAGTCATAACATGATGACTTCATGTCATAGCATTTAAATATAGTTTAATCACATAAGTCATGGTATAACCAGGTTATTCTTTGTTTTAACAACATGTATTCATGTTTTAACAACATCAATTAAAATATAATTGAAATCAAAATCATCACATCTAGAACATGTGGATCTATGTGAAAAATGAGCCAAAGATATTCATACAAATCACATTGTAAATTTTGTAAATCAAAATGAATTCAAACTAAATAAAGGCTAACATCTTGAATACATGTTGTTTATACAAAAAAAATAAGTTCGAGAACGAAATGATTGTGCAAGTCATAACAACATGACTTCATGTCATAGCATTTAAACTTTAGTTTAATAACATAAATCATCCTATAACCAAGTTATTCTTTGTTCTAACAACATGTATTCATGTTTTAACAACATCACTTCAAGTTTAATTGAAATCAAAATCATCACACATAGAACATGTGGAATTATGTGAAAAATGAGACAAACGATTTTCATACAAATCACATTTTAAATTTGGTAAAACCAAGTGTATTCAAACTAAATGAAGGCTAACATCACGAATACATGTTTAATATACCAAAATAATAAGTTCAACAATGGAATGATCGTGCAAGTCATAACAACATGACTTCATGTGATAGCATTTAAACTATAGTTAAATCACATGAATCATGGTATAACCAAGTTATTCTTTGTTTTAACAACATGTATTCATGTTTTAACAACATCAATTCATGTTTAATTGAAAACAAAATCATCACAACTAGAACATGTGGATACATGTGAAAAATAAGGCAAATGATATTCATACAAATCACATTAGAAAATTTGTAAATCCAAGTGTATTCAAACTAAATAAAGGCTAACATGACGAATACTTGTTGTATATATAAAAAACTAAGTTCAAAAATAGAATGATTGTGGAAGTCATCAAAACATGACTTCATGTCTTAGCATTTAAATTATAGTTTAATAACATAAATCATGCTATAACCAAGTTATACTTTGTTCTAACAACATGTATTCATCTTTTAACAACATCAATTAAAGTTTAATTGAAATCAAAATCATCACACCTTGAACATGTGGAACTATGTGAAAAATGGGACAAATGATATTCATACAAATCACATTGTAAATTTGGTAAAACCGAGTGTATTCAAACTTAATATAGACCAAAATCACGAATACTCATTACATTTCCAAAAAACGTAAGTTCGAAAACGGAATGATCGGGCAAGTTATAACATCATGAATTCATGTCATACTATTTAAACTATACTTTAATTACATAAGTCATGGTATAACCAAGTTATTCTTTGTTCTAACAACATGTATTCATGTTTTAACAACTTCAATTCAAGTTTTATTGAAATCAAAATCATCACACCTAGAACATGTGGATCTATGTGAAAAATGAGACAAATTATATTCATACAAATCACATTGTATATTTGGTAAAACGAAATACATTCAAACTAAAGTAACATCACTAATACTTGTTGTATATACAAAAAAGTAAGTTTGAAAATGGAATGAATGTGCAAGTTATAACAACATGAATTCATGTCATAGCATTTAAATAATAGTTTAATAACATAAATCATGCTATAACCAGCTTATTCTTTATTCTAATAACATGTATTCATGTTTTAACAACATCAATTCAAGTTTAATTGAAATCAAAATCATCACACCTAGAACATGTGGAACTATGTGAAAAATGCGACAAATGATATTCATACAAATCACATTGTAAATTTGGTAAATCCAAGTATATTCAAGCTTAATAAAGACCAATATCACGAATATTTGTTGCATATACAAAAAACGTAAGTTCGAAAACGAAATGATCGTGCAAGTAATAACATCATGACTTCATGTCATAGCATTTAAATATAGTTTAATCAGATAATTCATGGTATAACCAGGTTATTCTTTGTTTTAACAACATGTATTAATGTTTTAACAACATCGATTAAAGTTTAATTGAAATCAAAATCATCACACCTAGAACATGTGGATCTATGTGAAAAATGAGTCAAATGATATTCATACAAATCACATTGTAAATTTGGTAAATCTAAATGAATTCAAACTAAATAAAGGATAACATCTTGAATACTTGCTGTTTATACAAAGAAGTAAGTTCGAAAACGGAATGATTGTGCAACTCATAACAACATGACTTCATGTCGTAGCATTTAAACTATAGTTTAATAACATAAATCATGCTATAACCAAGTTATTCTATGTTCTAACAACATGTATTCATGTTTTAAAAACATCACTTCAAACTTAATTGAAATCAAAATCATCACACATAGAACATGTGGAATTATGTGAAAAATGAGACAAATGATTTTCATACAAATCACATTGTAAGTTTGGTAAAACCAAGTGTATTCAAACTAAATGAATGATAACATCACGAATACTTGTTGTATATACAAAAATAATAAGTTCAACAACGGAATGATCGTGCAAGTCATATCAACATGATTTCATGTCATAGCATTTAAACTATAGTTTAATCACATGAATCATGGTATAAACAAGTTATTCTTTGTTCTAAAAACATGTATTCATATTTAAACAATATCAATTCATGTTTAATTGAAATCAAAATCATCACAACTAGAACATGTGGATACATGTGAAAAATAAGGCAAATGATATTCATACAAATCACATTAGAAAATTGGTAAACAAAAGTGTATTCAAACTAAATATAGGCTAACATGACGAATACTTGTTGTATATATAAAAAAACTAAGTTCGAAAACGGAATGGTTGTGGAAGTCATAAAAACATACTTCATGTCATAGCATTTAAATTATAGTTTAATAACATAAATCTTGCTATAACCAAGTTATTCTTTGTTCTAACAATATGTATTTATGTTTTAACAACATCAATTCAAGTTTAATTGAAATCAAAATCATCACACTTTGAACATGTAGAACTATGTGAAAAATGAGCAAAATAATATTCATACAAATCACATCGTAAATTTGGTAAATAATGGTATAACCAAGTTATTCTTTGTTCTAACAACATGACTTCATGTCATACCATTTAAACTATAGTTTTATCACATAAATCATGGTATAACCAACTTATTCCTTTTTCTAGTAACATGTATTCATGTTTTAACAATATCAATTCATGTTTAATTGAAATCAAAATTATCACACCTAGAACATGTGGAACTAAGTCAAGAAAGTGCCAAATGATATTCATAAAATTAAATTGAAAATTTGGTAAAACCAAGTGTTTTCAAACAATATAAAGGCTAACATCATGAATACTTGTTGTATATACAAAAAAATTACTTACGAAAACGTAATGATCTTGCAAGTCATAACAACATGATTTCAGATCATTGCAATTAAACTACAGTTTAATCACACAAATCATTACATTTCCAAGTTATTCTTTGTTCTATCAAGTGTATTCATGTTTTAACAACATCAATTCAAGTTTAATTGAAATCAAAATCATCACACCTAGAACATGTGGAACTACGTGAAAAATGAGTCAAATGATATTCATACAAATCACATGTAAATTTGGTAAAACCAAGTGTATTCAAACTAAATAAAGATTAAAATCACGAAAAATTGTTTTATATACAAAAATAGTATGTTCGAAAACGAAATGATCGCGCAAGTCCTAACATCATGAGTTCATGTCATAGCATTTAAACTATACTTTAATCACACAAGTCATCTTATAAAAAGTTATTCTTTGAAAAATCAACATGTATTCATGTTTTATCATCATCAATTCAAGTTTAACTTAAATCAAAATCATCACACCTAAAACACGTGGAACTAAATGAAAAATGAGACAAATGATATTCAAACAAATCACATTGTAAATTTGGTAAAACCAAGTTTATTCAAGCTAAAGAAAGCCTAACATCACGAATACTTGTTGTATATACACAAAAAGTATGTTCGAAAACGGAAATATCGCGCAAGTCATAGCATCATGACTTCATGTCATAGCATTTAAACTATAATTCAATCACATAAATAATTGTATAAGCAAGTTATTAATTGTTCAAACAACATTTATTCATGTTTTTAACAACATCAATTCAAGTTATATTGAAATCAAAATCATCATACCTAGAACATGTCGAACTAAGTGAAAAATGAACCAAATGATATTCATACAAAACACATTGTAAATTTGTAAAACCAAGTGTATTCAAACTAAATAAAGACCAAAATCACGAATACTTGTTGTATATATAATAAAAGTAAGTTCGAAAACGGAATATCGCGCATGTCATAACATCATGACTTAATGTCATACCATTTAAACAATCGTTTAATCAAATAAATCATGGTATAAAACCGTTGTTCTTTGTTCTAACAAATGTATTCATGTTTTAACAACATCAATTGAAATTTAATTGAAATCAAAATCATCACACCATGAATGTAATAGCCGAGAAAAAGGTATGTCGAAACAAATAGTAGGGAATGTAACGGTAAGTCTAGACGAGAGATAATGAGAGATACGGGAACGAAACCACGTAAAAGGGAACGAAGAATAGAAAAGTAAAGAAAAAGATAAAAGAGGGGTCAAAAGTAAAGGAAGGAGGGGTCAAAGTATGAATTAGAAAAGTTAGGATGTCTATAAATAGGGGTGAGGAGGCCCATAAACGAGCTAATCATCATTAAGACCCGAAAATTCGAAAAATCCCGCGAAGAAGGAAATTATCGAGGAATTTTGGACTGCATGCATTTTTATAGCGAAAAATTTTGTGAAGGAAATTGTCGCGGATTTCACGTGAAGAGGAAATTGTCGCGAAAATGAAACAGGTGTAAATTATCGCGGATTTGCTTAGTGAAGAGAATTGTAGCGGATTTGCATAGTGAAGAGAATTGTCGCGGATTTGGTTTCAAGAGTAAATTATCGCGGATTTCATATTTCAGCATAGAATTATCGCGAATTTCGAGGAAATTCTATATTTAGGTGTTTTCGTCGCATCTCGACGTCGGATCGTAAAAGGAACGGAACACGTAAGGCCTACGGTAACCACATAGTTAACAATAGGATAATAACGTCAAAATTCGAGTAACTAAAACGTATTACGAAATGCAGGAAAGCGCGGAAAGACTATAGCAAGCGAAAGCAACGGTAAGCGGAGTGAACACAATATAGTAAGGGAAGGTTCAGACTTAGGGAATGGGATTGGGTTAATAAAGAAGGAAGAAATGATACGAGTGAACGAGATAAATGATAATAAGACTCGGGGTGAGGAAGGATGGACCGTCCGACC